>ML808516.1:43301-62570 GCA_009831015.1 Picea engelmannii | reverse complement strand
AGCACTCTATCTTTCCAAGTCTGTATTTGGATCTTCCCATACTATAATTCCCATGGTTCGCTGAGCCCTTTCCTCTATCCTTTTTTCTTCCCCTGTTCTCCATGTTCAACGCATTACTTGATGTCTCACCTATGCTTTTCCGTCGCATTTCCTCACGAAGGATAACACCAACAACATCATCAAATTTTAAAGTATTTGAACCAAAGACAGAGTTACTTACAACCATGACCAATCCATTCCATCTTTCTTGCAATAAGCACAAGATTAGAAGATCCCTAACCTCATCATCAAAGTCCACTTTTACAAAAATTAGTTGATTAGTAACCGTATTAAATTCATTTAAATGATCTGCAATAGACCTGCCTTTTGACATCTTTATATTAAATAATTTCTTCATTAGAAATACCTTATTGGACGCTGAGGGTTTTTCATATAGTTTAGACAATGCATCCATCAGATCCTTCGTTGTCTTTTCTTTCGAAATATTGAAATCCACCAACGCTGCCAAGCTCAGTTGTATCATTCCTATAGCCTTTCTATCAAGAATCTCCCATTCTTCATCCTTCATGGAAGTCATCTTCTTTGCTACTCCACCCAATGGTAGGAATAAATCCTTCTGATATAAACAATCTTCCATAACTGGTAGTTTTTGCCATTAAATTTCTCGACCCTAAACTTTCCATCTTCCAACATTGCACCCACTCGAACCAGGAACCCTCTTTTCCTATGAGTTACCTTTCACTCTGATACCAGTTGTTAGAAAAATAGGACCACAGAGCAATAAAATAAAACAAATGCTGAAACAAAACATAGAAGATACACAATACAATAGAGACACAGATTTACGTGGTTCGCCCAGTATGGGCTACCTCCACCAGAGAAATTTCCAGGCCCTTCCTTTATTATTATCCAGCAAATGAAGGGATATAACCTATAGAAAAACCTGTTGTAACTTCCTCTTATTTCTCTCACAGTCTCCTCTCTCAAAATACAATACTTTCCCTAATGCATAGCCACAATACATTTCCCTCATAACAGAGGGTTGCCTTCTAGGGAAAAAAACCCTAACATAATTTCTACTGTTAGATCTGTGACCTTATAATGAACGGTCCAAATTTACAATGAAATTACAATATACATTTACAAGGAAATTTTTCCTTCCGGAGCTTCGCCCCCGAACCCCCCAGCCTGGGGGATAGCCCCCCCAGACCTCGTAGAGAGGGTACCCCCTCTGCACTCCCCCATGTGGAAGAGTGTACATACTTGTGGGGTGTAAAGTATTCATGGGGTATAAACATGGCTGAAAGCAAGGACCTCTGAATCAGGAAGATAATTAGGCTCCACAATCAACAGATTTCACTGCTCCTTAACACAATATCCTATGTTTGTTTGCATCTTTGGAAAGTTATCTTTCACACCTATTCCAAATCCCTACAACTAATCTAATGTAGGTTTGCTACCAGAAAATGTAAAAAATGTCTAAGGAATTTTTAGTTTAGCACTTGATTTCTAAGGTTCTTGTTACTCAAAGAAAAAATGGCATGGACAATATGGTGTTTTGACTAACTCAAAAGTTATCCAAAGAGATGCATATGCAATCTTTTAATTTTGATGAAAACTATGCTACAAGAAGGGGAAAACATTATCATTTCAGATGCACAATGTCCCAAAATGCCAAAAAAAAACATGCAATTATGCTACTTCAAATGCAAGCATTCAAGGAAGACAATAAAATGTGAAGAAGAATCCAAGAAATGATAGGGAGAAAGAGAAACCACTCAAAATTGTCCAGACAAAAACACAGCTAGAAAACCAATTTCACATTTCTAAAAGAGGTTTCAAGCTCCAATCAAGACAAAAGAGAGTGACAGGAATAAAAAACCATCAAGAACCAATCCAAATAACTTCACAAACCAACCACAGACTCTGGGTAAAGACTACTACAAAACAGGCTGCAAAAGACTGAGCAAAAGAAGATAATTTCACTAAAAAAAGACACTAGCGCTCCCCTAGAAGGGTGCACAGAGTGTTAAAAATCCCCCTAAAACACTGTAGGAGAGAGTTGGCGCTCTGTTATGGCCTACAGGGGGGCGTTGGTGCTCCCAGAAACTAAGAAAAATAGCCAAAAATTTGCAAAAACTTACCTAGAATGCATGAAAAGAGGTGAAATTTCTAGTGAAGGTAGGAGAAGGTTAATGGATGAATAAAAAACAGTAATTTCTTTGGAAAATGAGCTCAAAGATCAAATTGAATGGTGAAAAAGACCTTTTAATTTCCTCACAAAAGATTCCAGTCAGTGAGATAAATGAGAAGAAAACAGTAAGTTGACTCTAAATCGTCAAAGACAAAGAGTGACTTCAAGGTAAGGAAGAAACATCAAAATTCCAAACAAAAGGTGATCAATTCTCATAAAGTAAAGTGTTGAAGACCAACACCAAGATGTATTGAGGTTGTAAGACTCCTGAGCAAGTGCCAAAAGCAAGAAATGAACTCAGAGAATGAAACCCTAGAATATTTTTCACAAAAAAGGGGTAGCGCTCTGATGTAAAGGGCACCAGGGCGTTCCAAAGCTTTGTGTAAGACCAACAGGGAGTGCCAGTGCTCTGGTAGAAGTGGTAGGAGGGCGTTGGGCACTAAAACTTCAGAAAAATGCCCAAAAAATAAAAAAAAACAAGCAAACTCAGGCAATCAAAGTAAATATGATGAAAGAAAGAGCCAATCAACAGATCTAAGAATCAAAGACACATTATGGATAAGGTCAAAGAATGAGCAAAGGCCAAGACAAGACCTAGGAAAGGAATAAAAAATAAAATCTCCTCCCCAATGGAGTCACCAATTTCTGTTATAGGAGAATCCCCCTGCGGACAAGTGGATTTCCTCTTGGATGCTAGACCCCTAACTCCAAGACAGAAAATGCTATTATGGACACTGACATTCCTTTATCATAAAGATAAACTATTAAATAAGACAAGGGAAGAAAGGCAAGTACCTTTTTACCGATGTTTTTCCTTGCTTGCTCCAGACTGATCTTGATCTCCAAGTTCAGTTGAAGGTCCTGTGGTACCATGAGAAACAAAAACAATACTTCCTGCTCTACTATGATTATATTTATAATGAATCTATGAAAGAAACAATTTCATATACACAAACCTTAAAGGAAACAGTCCAAGCATGAATTTATATTAATGAGAACAGAGTGTTTCTTACAGCCATGGATGTAGTGCAACAGCTTCACCAAGCTCCCTTTGTCTAGACCCTTGCTCAAATAATCCACACACACAAAATCTTTATGCTTCAATGATATCTCCCTTATGAGATCATAAGTTAGATTCTTTACAATGTCTCTCCCTTTCACCATGAGAAGGCCTCCTTATATAGGCTTGGAGAGGCCTAACCACTTGAGAGATATTTGGAATAAGTTGAGGATTCTTCTCCTTCAGTTGAGGATCTTCCCTAAGATCTAGGCTTGACCTCATATTCAAATCCAACCACTTTCAGAGATTGAGGGGATTCTTCCCTTATTTCCCTCAACAGACAAAAATTTACCCAAAAAAGGGGCAGCGCTCCCTCTGAATGGGGTATAGAGCGTTCCAACGCTCCCCCAGAAGAGGGTACAGAGCGCCAACACTCCCTAACAGAGCATAGGGGAGTTCTCCCTTCCAAAAATTGACTTTTTAGTGGTTTTTTCAATGGCAAAAGACTTGTACTTTTTTTCAAATGATTTCTCCTCTTCAAAACTAGTCTTTGAGGTGTCTTTCAAGTGTTCTTGAAAACAATATGATATTTGCGAAACTTGTGGGTGAAATGTGACACTTACAACATTTGGTAATGATGACACTAGGCCATCATCTTAGTGACTAATTTTGATGTGTAACAATCGCTCCATCTCGCGAAACCACAAAAATGTTAATCTTGCACCACGTGTCCTTCCTAGGATCAACGACTAGGATTGGCCTCGTGATTTTAGAACTCTGACGCTATACTTTGTGCAAATCTATGATCATGATTTCCTGATGGATGTCGATCTACTCTGCTTGATGAATCTCCACCGTTGAAAGTTGATCTTGCTCACTCATTTGATTTGAGTCGATACGAGCTCACTCTAAGTGTTTCACTTGTGCTTATGGTTATGGTTTATGTGAACAACTACCTGGATGACTCACTGAGGGATTAGGAAAATAAATGATCAGTGACAAAGGTCAAGAGAGAATTTATCGGTCTTAGAGAAAACAAGTCAATCAAACGAACAAAGGAAGATAGAAGAAAAACTACAACCCGAGAGGAAAAACTTACAATCGGGTCTGCAAAAGGAGGATAGATAGACAAAAATACAGACTTAGGTATAAACCACAAACCCTTAAGGTTTTGAAATGTTTATGTGATAACAAAAGCATTACATTCTAGACAAGGAAACGATCATCCATATTGATCACAATCCTTTGCAATTCATGCAGACAGAAGGAAAGATACAAAATGACTACCATCATAAATTTTCCACATACATGCAACAATTCCACCTGAATATTAAATACAAGAAGGGAAGCACCAAACGTGTTGTTGAATGCCTCAATCAGCTCCCAGTTTTGGCCTTCACCACAGTTATTAACTATTGTGGGAACAAGACCTATGGGTGGAAAAAATTCTACAAAAGTGACTATGACTTTGATGTTACTTATCAAACCCCGAGTGTCTAGAAACAAGTTTCTAACTTCCACTTCTAGGATGTGTTCTTGTGTTACCTCGACCATATTTTTGTTCCTTCAATTGAGCAAGAAAAGATAACTTGGGAGGCACATTACATTCGGGTGGCACAGAACTTCAAGGTGGAGACAATAGTAGAAGTACTTCAGAAGAATTTCTACTTTCCTAAGCTTTGACATGACATCAAGTTGTGCATTTCCTGGGCCATCACAAAGTCATCCATCAAGAAGCAGGGATTATACACTCCTCTCCCCACACCAGAAAATCCTTGGGAATCTATCTCCATTGATTACAAGTTAAGGTTTCCCTCCACCAAAAATGGTCATGATTGTGTTTTCATAGTCATTGATTAGTTCTTTAAGATGCCCATTTTGAGATCTTGTAAAAAGAGTATCACAACTGAGGCCACTACTAAACTCTTCTTTGCACACGTTTGGGTTCATTTTGGGCTACCAGAGACCATCATTTAAGATAGGGACAACAAGTTCCTCAACACCTTTTGGTCCAACATATGGTCTCTGATGGACACAAAGTTGACCAAATTGATTGTCTTTCATCCCCAAACAAATGGACAAATAGAGGTGGTCAATAGGATGATTATGCATATCATGCACGTACAACTCCAAGAATCCATGTGCATGGGATGAGAACCTACCATATGTTCACCTTAGTTTTAACAGATCCCTCCATCACTCTATTGGTCACAACCTTTTTTAAGTGTGGTTTGGGTTCCAACCATTGGCCCCCATTAATGTAGTTTTTCCTGTTCCACCTTCCCTAACAGAGTCTTCCTACACTCAGACCGAGGCCAACAAAGAAACCAAATTCATTGAACGGATCCATCACCTCCAACAACAGATTCATGATATCTTGAAGAAGGCCAATGCCAAGTATAATAAGTGACACAACCAATATAGGGTTCCTCACAAGTTTCATGTTTTTTTTTAACAAGAACTAGGAAAATTTATATTAAAAAGTGTGGATAAATCCAATGTAGTACAAAAAAGGGGGTCATGAATGACCTTCGAGAGATAGAATCTTTGAAGATTGGGAATGCTCATACAAAATTTATGTCCATTGAGTTTCCCCCTTCCCTAACTATAACATTTATATTGTATTTAGAGGAGTACAGTCTATAGAAAACTTTGTTTACATATAAGGTAAAACAAAACATAACACTTGAATTTTACAAATTTATCTACCCAGTTCCTTTTTGGTCTTCAAGTGTCCATGTTGCTCCCAAATTGGATCTAGTATGGGGTCGTTGAGTTCCGGAATTTGATTTATTGTGGCTGAATTTAAATTCTTAGAAGCTCCCTGGGTGCTTGTTGGGGTATTGGGTTGTTGGTGACTTATTTCCATCTGATCCATTCAACTTTAAAAAATCTCCATATAACTGCGTTGCTCCTCGATTTGGATCCTTTGAGAAAAGATTTATTCTTGCAATCTCTCAATTAGGTGCCTATGCTGAGAAAGGGTCTCAAGCTCGAAGGTTAATGTAGATTTGAGTGCTCCCATGTGGATTCTCATCCATTGACATCCTGCGCATTATATCTCTGGGTCTTGTTGGTCATGTCTAGCAAGTAAATCTTGTGAATTCGTGATCCTTCGCACATTTTGGTTCTTCTTCCTATTGTCCATGATGTTGGGGAGGGCCCAATTCCGTAGAGGACTAGAAATCATGAGGTCTAAGAATTTTTCTTTGGAAGAGTCAAGTCCTAGAAGAGGTCGCGAAGCAAAGGTCTGAGTGAGGTGATGGATAGACTCGAAGGTTCGCCGCAACAGAGGGGTTTCCCAAAATATCTAAGAAGAGTCTCTCTGAGGCACAAACAACATAGAATTCCAAATAAGGTGATTCAGGGAGAAAACAGAGTACAAATGGCTTGAATTAAACTCATAGTAAATTCTCCACAACAAAGATGTTTCCCAGAATCGTTGAGAAAATTCACCCCATGTGACAGTCAGCTCCAAATTCATGTCAATCAGATAAAACACAGACTCTACCTAGAGTGTTGTACTTAGATACTTCATATCTCTGAGCTAAGAACTGGATCCATTTTCACCCTGATAATTCCACTCTGCTTTAGGACTGTTGCATGTTTGACCCATCTGTGTCATAGTCTTCAACAAGATATTACCCACGAACTCAGTTGGGAGATCAAGCGAACCTCCCCATGCCATAATGAAATAATCATACCTGTTCTTGTTAACCTGGTTTATCCTTGGTCAATGAGGCCCTCTCTTTTAACCTATCAGTTGCCTCCTCCACTTGTCTTGACACACACTAGATATTCAAGTGTTCACTCATGTGGCCTTTGCACGATGACTCCTGGTCATATGTGAAAGAATTAGACTAGGGGGGATAGACCTTCTTTACCCTCCACACCTAAGGTTATGGGAGGTCTTCCAATGGCCTCATTATCCATTTTGTCTTCTTCCTTATTATTATCTCTCAAAACGTGTAATAATTTTGGTTTTAATGTCCTTATGATTATATGAATTTTGTCTATAACCCTATTTAGGCTCAATTCTTTTGGCTTGGATCCCTAGTTCATCACCCTTATGATTTTCTTTGAGTCACCTACTACATTCAGTTTATGTATTTCTCTTTGATTTTATAGTTGAAGTCCTTTAAGAAGTTCATACACCTCTACTTTATTTTTGGTTTCTTTCGCAAGATTCCAGTAGTAGTTCAAGATTTGTTTTCCTCTGGGTTCATAGAGAACCCTCCCGCACCTGCCTCCCCTAGGTTTCCCTTTGATGCGACATCAAAATAGCGTGTGTGTTCTATCTATTTTTTTATCCGATATTCTATGTTGTGAATAGTATGAAGTTATCAGCACGATCTTTTTATTGAGTGAGAATTCTTAGAGGAGTGGAGATTGAAGCTTGTGACCCAATCCTTTTCTGGGATATTCCAATTGATCGGATCTTCTATGCTCAAAATTTTAGTGCTCATAACCTCTGAAAATTAATTTTTGGCCTTGCTAGCAACACTTTGAGGATGGGTCTTTTTCTGTGGAAAATTTGTTTATTTCTTACTATCCATATCTACCAACAGACATATTTGGGGAGAGACCTCCATAGTCTTTTAAAGATTGGTTTTCCACGGAAGGTGCCTTGCTATTATTTATCCCAGTTTCCCAAGCAAGGATTTAAATATGAGGGCCACCTTATTTGATGAATTAGTTCTCCATAGACGAAATTCCAAATTGTTGTAGATAAGGAAAATTCCCAGAAGAGGTGTTGAATATCATCTTGATTTCTTTGGCATAGAGCACTATTGAAAGGGGCGTGGAAACCCCTTTTCATCAAGTTTTCTCCCATTAGTATTTTTCCATCTGCTAGGGACCAAATGACGATATTAATTTTGGGCAGAGCATATTAACTCCAAATGTTTTTCCATTTTGTTGAGGACTGGAGGGTCCTTGAAGAGGAGAGGATAATTTTGTATCCTTCTTTAACTATATACCCATATGTTCCCCAACCTCTATTGTCTGGAGTATCTCTAAGTAAAGGGGTTGCTCCTCTAAGGAGGAATATCAACACTTGGGCTTGATTTTTCATGTGATCATGGGTGTCTCCTAGGCTCCAAGCCTTCCAGCTTCCATCTTCATTCCATATTGATATATTGAAGAGAGTGAGTTTTTGTTCTGAAGTCAACCATCTTTTCAGTTCCCCAATCTCTTCATCTCGGGAGGTGATGTCAGTTCCAAAAATTGAATCTTTCCACAGCCTGTCGATTTTCCATTTCTAGGAATCTAAGAGAGGTGATATTTAAAGAAAAGGATTGAGGCTATTATGAGTTTCCATATTTGTGAGCCAGGATGAGAATAAAAAATAGAGTCCATGCATCTTTTTCTGGACCCCAGCCTGTATTTTTTTGTTATGGCCATTTTCCACCATTTCTTTCAGCCCAAAATTATCCTCCAAAGTAGCTTGGCTCCCATAGCTATATTTTTCACTTTAGGATCTCTGATCCCCAATCCCCCATTATTTTTGGGCGAGGATACTATATTCCAATTTACTAGATGAAACTTTTTGGAATTGGATTTTCCCCCTTTCCACAGGAATTTGTGAATGAGTTGGGCCATGTCTTTCAAGGCTCCCTTTGGATCCAGGAGGGAGGAAAATTGGAAGAGGGGGAGGGAGGATAGTACTGATTTTATCCGAACCACCCTCCCAAATGGGTTGAGCCACCTTGACCACCAGGACTCCATATTATCCTTGAATGTTTGAAGGTTGAGGTTCCAGTACTCTCCAGGTAGCAATTTTAAGCATAGAGGGAGACCAAGGTATTTAAAAGTTTTCCAATCACTTGAAATGAAAAAGCCCAAGATTTGAGCATTACCTAATCTGCTAATAGCTGAGACATTCCACACGTATATTTGGCATTTATTCGTATTCAAGAGCCCACCCAAAACTAAGAGGAAGGTGTCCAACACTTGGTTTATTCTTCTTGCCATGAATTTTGAAGCTCCACTCAAGAGGATCGTGTCCTCTGTGAATTGCGAGTGATTGATTCATTTTACACCGTGATCTATTTTGATTCCTGAGATATATGAGAATATGGCATGTGACCAATCATTGTAAATCTCTCTATGCCACAATGTCATTCATATCATTCTTTCAGATATCCATTTACTTACTCTTTTTCGTCACTTTTATAAAATTGTGGCTAGACCATTTAATTAATGGACTATTGATTCAATAGGTCGATTCCATATGTTGAAAAATATGGCATGTATCCATTTTTTACATGAGCATTGATGTTATATTTTATCTCTAAAACAACTATGTATTGACTATGTATGATATTTTTCTTGATGTCTTATCACAATTAAGGAGTACAATACACTTGAGGGCGTAACGCAATTGAGAAAGAACATGTAAAATTCACATGGTGTTGGCTCTAAATTGAAGAATTGAGGTTTGCATGGATTTCCAACAATGGGGTTGTAGTTTAGTGTATCAACATTGTTAATCCTTTAGAGAAGAAAGGTCTCACTCGAGGCATATATGATAAGTTGTCATAAAGAAAAATTCATGGTGATAGAGTAGATGTGTGTACATCTCATGCATTCATGAATTTATAATAGGAAATAGCAACAACACATGATACATACCATAAATCCATAAGAAGAACATGAAAATTAAGCAACCACAATCAAATAAGTAAAGACAATGTGAAACATAGATAGATACCATAAACACCATGGAATGCTTCATATTAACTCATAATAATAACATATACATCACCAATGATGCACCACAATTACAATACAAGAGCTCTCAATGAATAATATAAAACCCTAATCATCCCAGAGGATCGAGCAACTCAAACCCTAAGAATACTCATAATAGTACCACTTCAAAGGCCTTTCATTCAAAATAATAAGTATCCCATCCAGCCCAATTATAACATTGGCATTTAATACATGTTTATATCCTCAAAAGGTGGTTACAAAAAAATCTATAAGAATTTTGAATAAGCAATTTCCATCCACTTTGCTAGAGTTGTCAACATTGTATCTCATTTGGTTGGCACATCTCTAGATATGTGTGTGCTACTAAGATGTATGTGCATCATGGACCTTTACTCATGTTCCAATGTTATTTTTTTCCAACCTGCTCTTTGACCTTGAGATTCGTGAAACCTTCCCAATATGGTTCAAATAATGATGTCAATAATCCTTGACCACACCCATTGATTCTCCTTTGAGTCAACACATTCCCAATATACAAATAAGGGCACAAAATATAGGATTTTTTCCACTACCTCTTCTTTTAATGTTGGAAATTGATTAACAACTAATAACCTATTAGAAAATAGGTTCACCACACTTTTGGAGCTTCTAAAGATAGTTAGTAAATAGTCAATAGTTGACTAGGAGAGTCGATTGAGAGGTCAAATATGCATTTGATTGGGTCAAGTAACCTATGTTAGTCGAGGAAGAATTCAAGGAGTTCATTGTGCCCTAGCTAATAAAAGTGGACCATGTATTTTGGATCTCATGGTGCTATATGAAGATGGTGTTATGGATCAATCTATAATGAAATGTTTTTGACTCGTTATGTGTTTTCTATGTATGTTGAGTTATGCTCACTTGTGATTAAGTGTTGTAAAAATTTCTTTAGACACGATCTCTTCTTGGATGTATAGCTCATTGATATACTAATTCACTATTTCTCCAACAAGGTATCATGGATATTGGTTTGAGACCTATCATATTATCTACAAGTATCTTGGAGGTTGTCACTTTCACATGCTCCTGATGAGTTGGACCTCTCTAGTAGATAGACTCATGGTTTCGACTTAAAGACAAAATCAAGGTTTAGATCCATAAATAAAGATAATGAATTGCAAGAAATAAGTTGTGGCTCTGAATGACCGCAATTATGGTAATGTGGGAACAATATATGGAAACATTTTTCAAGACTAAAGTTCTTTGGCAATTTACAAAGATTATGATTCCAGATCAAGGGGATGATCTGTAGAATCACTTTTATATTTAATTTTTCCAATTTGAAATAAATAAATAAAAATGTATATAAATAATTGAATGATGATTTACAATTTTTTCCTCGAAAAAAAATCACAATTCTATTGACAAAATTATATTTTGTAAATGCATTAAATCATTTATGGATTCCTTCAAAGGAATCCCATTTCAAAAATTATGCAAGCATATTCTATATCCCTTCTCAAAAAGCACTCTAATAGTTAATACAAAATATTTCTCTAATGTATCAACCCTCATAAAGATATATATAAACATACATATCTAGAAAGTATTCATTGTTCAAGTTTTTTGATGTTGGAGATTTAATGTAAAAAAAGAAAATTTCACTCCCTAGATGGGGTGCCAGTGCAGACCAGGTGTCATCTTGAGTGGACAGGAGGCGGCCAACATGGCACTAGCCATGTGAACGACACGTGACAAACTCTCCCACCACATCCATGCATTTAAACCAGACTTGCACCAACCAAGGTGACATTACTCTCAGTGTGCTTCACCCAAGCTATTTGTCCTGTCGATGGCTTAAAGCCATGAACCAAAATTTATTCATCTCGTGCACGCTGCCCTCTATCAACATTTTCAGCACAATGAATTCCACTAGGTGCATTCGCAGTTGTTTTCATCCTCGGTCAATTCCTCCTGTGAATTTCACTCCTCCCAACTAATCCTACGCTACCTCTGCTTCCTCTCAATGCTTGCAAGTCCCCTTGGTGTCTCAATCATGCGGATACAAAAAGACAAATCCAAGCGTGGCTCGGCCTGGCAGCCCATCCAATTGTTCATGGCTATCCGGCCCCCGCCAACACCATCTCCCAACTCTTCACCTTCATCACCTTCCTCGCCCTCATCTCCTTCACAATCCAATCAAAGCCTTAGCAGTATCCCACCCCTCTCCTCACCCTTCGCAAGTCGACTTGAGTGGTTTGATCTCTTAGGAAATTATCTAGGTTTCATCCCAGGGCCCATATCTGATTTGGAATCCACCTCGCATCCACTTCTTGTAGTTCCACCCAACTCATCGGCAAGCACACCAGTCCAGCCATGGATCACAACCAGCCAGCCACACCTTGGACCATAATCATATTTCCATGAACCACAACCAAAGCCTCACTCCTTTGTAGACTCAGTACCAGGCTCACAACTGCAAGACAGCCTTGCAATTCTACAAGCCTTGGTCTTTGAAATACAGTAGGGCTTGGATGACCTGCAATTCTAGATGGAGATCCTGGACGGGAAGGAAACAATGCTCCTGCAAATTTTTTTAGCATTGCAAAGGTCATGCCACTCAATAGATGGAGACGGTGATGCTACAGGGGTTGGAGACAGAGACACTATAGGGGTATCCATGTGCTGGACTATGGAGGGGGAAGGGACACCGGGCGAGGAGGAAGCAACACCATCCTTGGACCCAACGACCAAAGCCACCTCCATGGATGCGTGGCCACGCTACAATCCCACCACATGACTTCCATAGGTGTCTTCATGCATGGTTAGTAGGTTGTCTGAATTTTATTTTGCCTCATAGGGTCTATGGTCATATTTTGTATGTTTCTTTTATGTCAGGGTTAGTTTACAAGTCGATTCGGTCTCCCACGAGGGAATGGAATTTTATGTTTAGTCTTTGTATTCTCTATGATTGGTACCTTTAGACAATGGGCTTTATATTGATTGGTTGGTTGAATTGGTTTCCCTCCTGGGCAGTTTAGTTTTTATAGTCAGGAACAAATGGTAATACTGTAATTTCTTCTTTTTGAAGGATTTTTATACAAATCTAACTTACAAAAAAAAATCACCTCTTTGACTAGAATTTTCTTGGATCTTAATTGATCTATAAAATGTGGGCCTATGGCATGTTTGTTTTGTCAACACGGATTCCTATTGTGGAATTTATATTTTGTTCTCTACTCATTGGCTTTGAGGCTCAACTCATTGATATGGCTTTGATAACTCCGCCTTTAGGATTTTTTAAGTTACTTGGTTTTCATTGTTTGTGGTTTCCAAACCAATGCCAACTAAGTTCCAAAATTGTTTTTATGGGAATGTACAAGCACATCACTCATTACGCAGTGATCTATGTGTCCAAAATCAACAATTCATTTATTAATATACCCAACTATATGGTTGTAGGAAGCACCATGTAGAGTTGTTTCATTTGAGGCTTTTACATAACATGATAAATCTATTATTATATTACAAGAACTCTACACATTCACACAATTAAGGATTGTTGGCCCTTGGATATGAAAGGAAGTGAATATTAAGGCGAAGTATGAACTGCATGGAAGATACATAAACCGAGGAAGGGTCAAAGTGGGAAAATAAGTAGAAAATGAAGGAGAAAATGAAGGAAAGGCTAGCCATTGGAAGAGAAGATCGAGGAAGATAAAGCAGTAAGGAAGACACATCATGGAAAAATCAGCAAGCAGAAGAAGACATCAACAAGTGCTTTGTAGCACCTTGTGGAAAAGAAGGAAAGATAGGCTAGTGAAGCCCTTAAAACACGGGCCAAGTTGACCTAGGGTTTTGGATCTAAGGTTTTGACACCTAGAATTTGTTATGTAATGTATAAATAAAGGTCTAGAATACATGGGAGGGTTTGTTGTAGGCTGGTTCATTGATACTATGGTTTTTGTTGTTCATTGTTGAGTATTGTTGTACAGAACAGTGTTGAGATTGTATTGTAGGATCTTCAGCTAGGTGCAAAGATCGACCTTGCAGCTAGGTGCATAGGGAGGGAAGATAAAGAGAGATATATCTGCAAGCTAAGTGTGCAAATAGAACTATATGTTTTCACATAATATATCAAGAAACACAGTTATGTGGACGTATCCCTAGGGAGAGGGTGACCCATGTATATCTTGTTGTTATGTGTGATTGATGCCATGTTATTTTCCATCTGGTATATTGTTATTGCATTGTTGTGTTAGATTTGAGATATCACTTGTGAAGTAGGCTTAAGTGAGATAAAGATCAACTATATTGTTGTGTGGTGTTGTCTTGGATCCACTTTGCATCTCCTCTGGTTGTAGACACCTATGTCCTGCAACCCCCTATTGCTACTTTGGGTGAGACTGCATCTGATTCACAGGTATTGTCGAAAGGGCTAGTAGTTAGGGTTTGTTGGTGCACTGAAAGAGTTGAACCCTAGGTCTACCCCCGTGCCAACAAATGGTTCTATTTCTAGGATCGGGATCTCTTTGAGGCAATGTCAAGGTGGTTCCCATAGAAGACATAAATTCAGAGGTGGATAGAAGAAAAAGAGAAGGAATTTGTTGAAGCCCAGAACAAGAATCCTAGCATTAGTACAGAAGACTGGTTGGGAAGGTACATCTTCACCGACATACATGATATTTTCTTTGGAGTAATTCATAAAGAGTTATACAAGTGGTTAGCTAGACTAGAAGATACCTAATTTGAGATCAGATCTAGACCACCTATGGTTTGGGCAGCATCTCTGATAAAGAAGGTAAAGAGAGTTGATAACCTTGTGTCTAGGGCCATAGATTTCTGGTTTTATAACACTATTGGAGGGTACATTACTAAGTTTTCCATTGACAGAGTTGAATTTTATAGCCAAGCAGAGAGCTACTTCTTTAAGGGACCTAGAGGGAAGTTCCTACACTTTCTGAAGATGAGGATTAAGATGTTATTGCATGAGAAGAATATCCTGAAGATACAGAGAAGCTAATGTTCAAGAATTCAGACAGCGACAGTGACACAGAGGATGGACACATGCGCAGTGGGAGACCATTCAGAGAGGTTCCTCTTGTGAACCTATTTAAGAAAAACTACGGAGACGAAGGATTCCACAGTGGACAAGAAGCAGATATAAGAGACAAAGAGCATTCAGAATCCACAAGAATAGAGGAAGTCAAGGAGAGTCAGAACCTTCGGGCACTATGCCTACTGTCAAAGTAAGTATTGTTACTCCTCTTGTCATTTTAGAAGCATTAAGTAACCAAAGTAACCAAAGTAGTCAGAGCCATCGGAGTACTGTTACAAGAAGTTTAGTACATACTCAGTCGACAAACCAAGAAATATATATATGGCAGATGAAATGAGGTTACCTATTTTTAGAGGAGATGGATCTCAAGATCCTGATCAACATTGGTTCTTATGTGAAGTTGTATGGAGTATCAAGAAATTCATTGACGACGTTGATAAGAGAACCCAATTTAGCACTACCTTGAGGGATCATGCTCTGAACTAGTATATGAAGTTTGTTTCAGGACCTAGACAGCCTAAACCATTGAATGATATCAAATATTCATTGAGTGTAGAATTCAAGAAAGCTAAGTCGGATTCACAATGCTTTACAGAGCTGAAAGAAATCAAACAAAAGGCCACTAAACCTATTTGGAAGTTTGATCATAGGTTTAAGACTCTAACGGGTCGGTTGAGTTTTCAGATTCTAGATGAATAGAATAAATAATGGTTCATTGTTTCTCTCTTACCACATATGAGAGTCCCTCTGATGCAACAGAAGGTCTCTTCATAGGCTGAAGCATTGGAGATCGCCATGAAACTAGAAGCAACCCCTGTGGGAGATTCCATCCCACAGTTAAGCATTGGAGATCACCATGAATCAATTAACCAGTTTATCTTTATAAGTCGAAGATATGAAGAAAGACAAAAAAAAAGACAAAAGAGAAGATATCTGGTGTATCATATGTAAATCAGAGGGCCATGACAAGGAGCACTATCGCCTATTTCATGAATACTTGGCCTCTAGAGCACCTAGTCCTTTGAAGCAGACTAATGTACCCTGGTGCAAGGTATGTAGAATGAGACATCACCCTCGTGAATGCTATTATATGAAAAAGTATGTCCAAACACCTACCAATATTTACTACACATTCTATAAGTATGCGGGACATGATGAGAAGGATTGTCAGGCTTATGATCTCATGCATGAAAGATCACACGATACGTATAGGATCCAAGGAGAAACACAATAAGAGGGAAATAATACGTAGTTCAACTCCCCAGGAAGAGAAAAAATCAACCCTTGTGGTGGATTCATAGGAAGAGGATGAGGAGGAGGTATGGTTTGAGGTAGAGGATATATCATCTGTTATAATTGTGCACAGCCATGACACTTGGCAATGGATTGTCAGAACCCTTGTACCACTTGCAACTAGTGTAACTCCTTTGATCATTTCATTGAAGATTTTCCAGTATTATTATCCAAAATCCATGAGAGATGAGGAGGAAACCAACAAGTTCAATTAATATCAGCAGAACCTCGCGGTGAATACCCTAGAGTCATTGTTATTACTAGAGGAGGTGTTGTTACATGAGAAGATAGAGTGGCTCCAGGAAAGACTGTAGAAGGATTGGGGATCAGAAAAGATGTAGAGAAGGCATAGGTGTTTGACCCAAGGAGAGAGAGCCACACTTTTGATGAAGCAAGGAAAGAATTTGTTGAAGGAAAAGCTTCTTCATCTAAGGCACAACTATAAGTAAGGGAATGTGGAATACCACTGGCATTTGATCAGTCTACTAGGAAAGGAAAAGAGGTAAGAAATCTTATGGAATTATTATGCAATTTCATTAATTTGATTAAGGATGAAAGAGATGTAAAAGAGCTCCAATACTTGATAAGACAGTATGAGATAGGAAGGGTAGATCCTATGTTGAATAAATAAGTACATCGGGTATCTATAAAGAGAAGGACAAACAAGGAATTACAATTTACTGCTCAGATTGGAGACTATGATGTGGACTATGTGGTCCTTAACTTGGGATCAGAAGTCAATGTGATGACGAAGAAAACTTGGGCACTGATGGGAAACCCTAGAATGATTTACTGTCCTATCAGGCTCAGGATGGCCAATCAGTAGGCCTTGAGCCCCTTTGGAATACTAGAGCATGTTTCTGTAGACGTTGATGGGATAAGCACATTTGCAGACTTTGAAGTAATTGAGATTGAGGATGATAGTTGTCCTTATCCTATGTAATGGTCTTAAATTCATCACACCTTTGGACCCAGATGAAGGTCGTAGATACATAGAACCTATCAGGGAAGAAGATCACATATATGATCTAGAGAACATTTACAAGCTGACAGTGAGACAACAGGATTACATTAATCCTACAGCAGACAAAAATCTCAGCTGGTGAAGTGAAAGTGCATGTTCATCATATTCAGAAGAGTCATTAGAAAATTGTCAGAACGTGATGTATGAAGTCTCCACATGACGATGTGCCAGATTGACCAGAGCAGTTCACTGGATCGGCACAGAAGTAAGTAATCTTCCAACATTTGATGGTTTGAATCACTTAGAGACATTTGTAGCTGAATTTGAGAATACCAGTACAACAGAGGATGTTGGCACTGGATGAAGCCTTTAAATCCACACCAGCTAGATGGTGGGGATCACATAAGAGGAACATCGCGGAGTGGACACAATGTCGCACCTTATTGACAGTTCACTTTTCAGACCAAGCAGAAGGATGAAAAGTTCGTTACACAGGCCAGAGTTGTCCTAAGGACTAGATGCGAAGTTGGGAGGAGGCTTGGGGCAACATTCCTAAAGAACAGTGGGTGCATAAGTTCATTAACACTTTGGATACTATGCCTATCAACTAGTATTTTCATGCAGAACTGCACCTCAGCACTACAGACTGGTATGGAATGACTCAGAACTTTATAGCTACCTTTTTATTTGAGATTCAGTACCCTACAGTAGATCAGGTGTTACACATTGTAAGACAAAAGTCTTTGAGGAGGAACCTAACCTCCCTTTTGAGAAAGAAGAAGATGAATGGATTGTGCCTATTCAGCAGTTACAAGGTTGCTAAAATATTAATGTTGATGAGGATGATGACCCTGGAGATGTAAACATTGTGGAAACTGAAGGTCACATAGACATAGAAGGACTAGAGATTGAACTACATTTTATTGGACATCCTATTAAAATCAAGAAAGTTAATATTGGAACAGAGAAAGCACCTAAACTAGCAAATGTGGGAGACTATTGGGATGATTCCACTATCATCAAGATCACAGAACTATTGCATGAATATCAAGACTTGTTTCCAACCAAGTTCAATGATATGAAGGGCATTAAAGGGCCCATGGGATAAATGAAGATCCCTTTGAGACCAGATGCAATACCTATCAAGAAAATACATTATAGATTGAATCCAAAATATAAACAGAAAGTTAGGATTGAATTGGATAGAATGTTGGAAGCAGGAATCCTAGAACCTGTTGAAGAATCTGAATGGATTAGACCTATGGTGGTCCAATATAAGAAGACAAGAGAAATCAGAATTTGTGTAGATTTGAGTAAATTGAATGATGCATGCCTACATGACCCCTTCCCTACACCTTTTACTAAATAATTCCTAGATAATGTAGGAGGACAGGAGGTCTACTCATTCACAGATGGATTTTCAGGTTATCATCATATCAGAATTGCTAAGGAAGATTGACATAAGACCACATTTGCAACAGAATGGGGATATTTTCAGTACACAGTGATGCCCTTTGTCTTGAAGAATGCACCAACCATCTTTTCCAGGGTGGTGGTCGAAGCATTCAAGGACTTCTTACCCAAGTTCCTAGAAGCTTATTTTGATGATTGGAATGTCTTTAGCTTACTGAAAGACCATATTGAATGTTTAAGATTGATGTTAGATAAGTGCAAGCAATGTTAGATTGCCCTGAATTTGAAAAAGTGTATTTTATTTTCACCCTTTGGAGTGTTGCTAGGGAATATTGTGTGTAAGAAGGGATTGTTGGTAGATCCTTCCAAGACTGCCATCATTGTTGATCTACCTCCCCCTACTTTCGTCAGACAGTTGCACACTGCATTGGGGCACACTGGATACTACAAAAAGTTCATTAAAGGTTATTCATATATAACAACACCTATGGAGAAGTTATTAAAGAAATACAGTAAGTTCCAATGGACAGAAGAATGTTAGTAGAGCTTTGATACACTAAAGAAGAAAATGGTCACTACATCAATCTTGGTTTTTCCAGATTGGAGTAACGAGTTCAATGTTCATGTTGATGCCTCATCCATTGCATTAGAAG
>ML808516.1:21457-33923 GCA_009831015.1 Picea engelmannii | reverse complement strand
CCACAATTAACATTGCAAGTATTCGAAAAATGGTCCATTGACTTTGTGGGACATATTAACCCACCCAGAAGACGCATAGGAGCTTGATACATCATCACTGTGACAAAGTATTTGACCAGATGGGTAGAAGCAAGAGTAGTTAAGGATTTTAGTGCATCTACAACTGCGCAGTTCATTTTTCAGGATATCATAACAAGGTTTGGATGCCCAAAGATCCTCATGAGTGATCAAGGCACACACTTCATCAACAAAATATTGAAGCCTTGACTCAGGAATTTGAAGTTCACCATCAGAAGAGAACTCCATACCACCCACAGGTGAATGGTACAGTCAAAGATTTCAATAATATCTTGGAGACAGTGCTGACTAAGATTTGTAGTATTAATAAAGATGACTGGGACTTAAGAATTCCAGTAGTATTATGGGCCTACAGAACTACTTGCAAGAAGTTAACAACACATACCACATTTAAGTTGGTATATGGATTGGAAGTAGTGGTACCTATGGAATACTTGGTTCCTAGTTTAATAATTGCAGCATTTACAGGTATGGATGACACCGACATTGTTCAAGACAGACTTGCGCAGTTGCTGGAACTAGAAGAAGATAGTTTCATCACAGGATTTCATCAGCAGGTACAGAAAGAAAGAGAAAAGGCTTATCATGAAAGGCACATCAGGAGAAAATCATTTATGTAACTCCCCTGGCCATCCATTCTGGGCCACGCTATGCCAGATAATGCTCTTGTCCTCTCTGCAGAACATACTGTAACATACCCAGCATCTAACTGAGTTATTCCACATAATTTTTTCAAATTGCGTGCAATTAAATTATATACACACAAAACTCTTTCAGAAGCACTTATGTATAAAATGTAAACATACAAATACATCTGTAAATACACTGATTCACACTGAAATAAAAGTAAACATATACATGCAACATATACAGGCAATACCCATAAAAATAAACACAATTATAACCACACATATGATAACCCATAAAAATATACATGTAAATAACAATGCAGCATGTAAATTTATCACACAATTGGCATTTATCTTGGTAATAATGTCACCGACTGCGTGCAGACCTTCCATGAACCTCCCAACCTTAAACCACACTACTCATCACTCTCAACAGTGGGTCACCCCCGAGCTGGGACTAAACTCCACCCGGGTAAAGGGATTCCTAACCAGACTAATGGCTCATGGACAACAGGAAAGACTTTGTCATAGGTGCCTTCTCAAACTAACAGCCTACAGTTTCTCATTCCCCACATGTCTGTCCCACCCAAGGAAGTGTTCCCCTTCTATGCTCAATAGTACCTCGGCTGCCCCACTTCCCTTCCATGGCTTCAGCAACAGGCCAGACAGAAAGTCTCAGAGCCCTATAGCTGCAGTTTAGCACCTTCAAGAAGTCACTTCCCAACAATTCTCTCACCTAAAGAGAAATTTCTCATGGGCCTGACAACCTTCCTCTTCAATCCCTCTCCCAAGCTAACCAGCTACACAAACATAATGGCTATGGATATAGTTCAAGTACCATGAAATGAACGTATGAAGGATAATTGAGTGGTGTGTTCATGCTCCCAGATGATTGACTGGATGACTGAATATGATTGAAGGAATGATGGAAAAATGATCAGAAATGAACTAAGTCCCAACGATATGTATGTATGTCCCCAACTTGACACTTGTCATGTTGGGAGCTACTTTGACCCACTTATCCCCAACTTTGGAACTTAGGATAAAATAATTATCCATACTTTATGATTTAAGAAATATTAATATAATATTCCTTTTTCGCTTAAGCTCCCTAGCTTATCCCTTTTCCTTAACTTTTAACCCCTCCCTTTCCCTGACTAGTGGAGTTTAGTCCCCCATATATTTTATCATGGTCAGTCTGCACACAACGATGTATTTATATTAATTATGAGACATGTACAAAAACAAGTGCATTGGCCTTTAACATCTAGACTCTCCGGCCTAATCAAAAAATAAGCATCATAGCTTATAATAACTGGCTCACCAGCCTATAAAACACAGCATATACACAAAGGTTCATTGGCCTCAATATCACGTGCACTTAAGATGCTACACGTGGTATCCTGGAATGTGCACACTTCATCAATTTACTACGTGGTACCAGCGTGCACTATTCCATGAAAGGTGCATACAAAATGTGATATCAAACAGCTCACCAACTTAAGTACATTTGCATTTACATTTACAATTGGGTTCGACCTTAGGGATATTAGAATTTAAGAAGGGAGATTTGGTATTGTTATATGAAAGCAAGTTCATGAAGCATCCAGGGAAGTTCATGACACATTGGCTAGGACCATTTAAGGTTGCCTACATCACAGAAGGAGGACCTGTGCAATTGAAGACCCTTAATGAAGAATGGAAAGAAGGTTTGGTAAATGGGAGCCGATTGAAATTTTATTATGACAACCAGTTGCCTCGCAACTCTCAGTAAAAGTACAAGGAAGAAGTGTCTAGGTACCAGGTGCAGTTGAAACTGGGTACCAGACACATAAAATATAGTCTGCACAAGGAAGGGAGGGATTGAGCATAAAACACAGGTTTCTCTATGCAATCTGAAGTCGAAGTAAAACAGAAGGTTCAATCTTTCAGTGACTCAGGATGAGTCACATGTGAGTGTTGGGGGGATTTTGTCCTTTGGATATGAAAGGAAGAGAAGATTATGGTGAAGTACGAACTATGAAGAAGATACGGAAATTGAGGAAGGGTCGAAGTGGGAAAAGAAGCAGAAAAGAAGGAAAAACTAGCCGTTGGAAGAGAAGATCAAGAAAGATAGAGAAGTAAGGAAGATGCATTGTGGACAACTCAGCAAGCGGAAGAAGACATCAACAAGTGATTTGGAGCACCTCGCGGAAAAGAAGGAAAGACAGGTTGGTGAAGCCCTTAAAACTTAGGCCAAGTTGACCTAGGGTTTTGGATCTAGGGTTTTGACACCTAGACTTTGTTAGGTAATGTATAAATAAATTTCTAGAAGAACTAGGAGGGTTCATTCTAGGTTGGTTCATTGATACTATGGTTGTTGTTGTTGATTGTTGACTATTGTTGTAGAGAACAATATTGAGATTGTATTGTAGGATCTTTAGCTAGGTGAGAAAATCAACCCTGTAGTTGGGTGCACAGGGAGGGAAGAGAAAGAGAGAGAGATCTGCAAGCTAAGTGCATAGATAGAACTGTATGTTTTCACATAATATATCAATAAACACATTTATGTGGATGTATTGCTAGGGAGAGGGTGAACCATGTATATCTTGTTGTTATGTATGATTTATGTTTTGTTATTTTCCATCTGGTATACTTTTATTGCATTGTTGTGTTAGATCTGAGATATCACTTGCGAAGTAGGCTTAAGTGAGATAAAGATCAACTAGATTTCTATGTGTTGTTGTCCTGGATCCACTTTGCATTTCCTTTGTTTGTAGACACATGTGTATTGCAACACCCTATTACTACTCCGGGTGAGACTTCATCTACTTCGTAGGTGTTGTTGAAAGGATCAGTAGTTAGGGTTTTGTTGGTGCATTGTAAGAGTTGAACCCTGGGTCTTCCCCTGTTCCAACAAGGACACATGAAAGTCTGAATCATATATATAAACCTCTGAAGAATTTTGTTAATATTTCAAGCACATTCAAGAAATATTCACGTGTCAATTACTTCATTCACATTTTCAATACCATATCCAACCTAGGGATAAGTCACCCTTCCATAATTAAGTAAAACAACTTGGATGCAATTCTAGGTAGTAGATACTTGACCCATCCATGAAGGAGTTGCTAAAATAGAAAGGGTAAACACTCAACCAAATAAACTCTTACAGCATGTGTCCCTCCATTGTCAATAAATAGCCATATGTCCCAAGGAGATAAACTAAGAATGCTCATATGCAAGGATGAGTCAATCAACAGGAGAAATAATCGACCAATGGGTGAGTGGAGGTGTCCAACTAAAAGTAAAATGTCTTATAAAGTTATAAAGTGTTGTAAATGTCTTGTGGGAAAGTGAAAGTTTCCCAACCGGCATTAAAACATTGTTAATATCCTATGGGAAAAGTAAATATTCCCAACAATTATTAAAATGAAATGTATGGTCTATGGGAAAGGGAAAAATTCCCAACAATACCAATTCAACTTAGGGAATGAGACAAACTAGCATTCTCTTGAACCAGTGAACAGAGTAGGGTTCCTACATTGTGTTTACAAGATTGATATTGTTATCGCTTTCATGAAAATATCCATATTCCATGATGTTCAATCACATGATAAACTAATGAACCCACACCAGAGCCATGAAATTGAAACAATTAAACATAGATTTTCCACATTTAATGGGAATTTTATTAATCTCAAGAGATAAATACAAAGGGTGATCTATTATGTTAACGATATTTCTTGTAAGGGGGTTATAATGCAAAAGAATGGGTCAAAAACCCACTTGTCCTAAGTTTTGGGTGATCATGCGCCTGTGGTAAGTAACGAGCAAGTCCGAGCGACAACGATTCGCATGCCTGGATCAACGGTGCATATGGAATTCCGGACCCCCCTTGCCTTTCTACCTTTAAGAGGGGAGGGGGGTCCGGAATCGGGGGCGCACCTCTCCAACGGTCCAGATCAACACGCCTAGAACAATGGCGATAAAGACAATTCCGGACCCCCCCTGCCTTTCTACCTTTAAGCGAAGGGGGGGGGTCCAGAATCGCAGATGCAGCTTTCCGACGACCGAGATCATAGCGCCCGGATCAACGACGCTCACACAATCCTATCATTCCCAGCTACTCTGTGTTTAGTCTGCGTGGGCCTTTCTCCCATCATGTCATCTTCCTTTCCACCTTTCTCCTTCTGCCGTGTGTTATCCACCCGCCTCCCCTCTTTGGTCCGCGTGGTCCTCCTTCCTTCTCATCATCCACTCGTCGCTTGCCATGTGTCCCACTCCTTTCCATGTCATCCTCTCACCAAAGAGAAAGTCCATCATCTCTCATCTCCCCCCCCTCCTTCTGCCTGTCATCTTCCGCCATGTGCCCTCCTCTATCGCCCTTCTCACACCTCTCCACTTCTTTCGCCACCACTCCTGTCATGCGCCCCATCCTTCGTGCTAGCCCCCACGCCCATTCGTTGAGTTGTTCAGTTATTCCAGGTGGTAGCGCGAGGAGCCTTCCATATCCCAAAATGTTGAGTTGGCCAGATCGTCCTCAACCCCAAGAAAGAAGTTATTGAAGCGGTTGGTGGTGGTTAGACATCGTCTCCACCATAATGGGAAAGCACGGCCATGAATTAAATGCACGTCGATTCGTCGTTGGAACTGTCAAAGAATTACATTGCGTCTGACTTAAGTTGCACGACCCTTCAGAGGTTGACTGTCAGAAAGCCATGCAGACGCAAAGCCTTCAATGCAATGTCTTGGTTTCGCTGCTAATTGTTGTTCTGAGTATATGAAGGCATTTTCACCATTTTTGTATCTATCAATGGTAGAGCTAAGCTCCCGACTGTAATGTTTTCATGACCATTCTGGTTTCCTGGTTATGTAGCTATGTTTGAGATTTCTTGTTTTATGACAAACAGTTTCCCTTTTCCATCTCTGTTTTCATCTTATGCTGGAGAGTTCATGATCAAATGATTCATATGAATTAACACAGTTATGTTATGGTAAATGATTTATTGTTGCATTGTTGTTTCTCTAGTTTCCCACGTTTGAAAGTAAGAATATCTTGTTTTCAGATGCCTTCTCTCATCGTCTGTTAGAAGCTTGATGCTTATAGCAGACCTTTGCACCTTTCTTATGAAATCTCCCCCCTACTCACCCTTATTACAACTCACTGTTTGAATTTTATCAAGACCTCACTCATTCATGCATGCCTGGCCCAGCTTCTGAGTTGAGACGATACTATTCTGAGTTCGCTTCCATTTGATCATCTCTTATAAACCAATCGTGACATTAAACTGATGGGCATCAGGCTCTTCTCCTGCAAGCAATCCAGGAGTGACTTCCGGCTCCAACATTTCTGGCGCCGTTGTCGGGGACGAAGTTGAAGATTTTCCCTGGGCAGAACGACATTGAGCCTCTGATTCTGAAGGTGCATCAGACATCACAGCCCTTAAATATTGCTACTGTGCACCTGGCGACTACATTGTTTCCACATCACTGTTTCAGCTGTGACTACTGTCGAAACGCCTGAAAGTCGACCCTAAGGAGCTTTCTCGAGGAGGTTTCAACAGCTTCTTTCTTAGTCTGAGAAGTTTCCTGGGGTAACGACAACGTTAAGATCTGGCCTTTGACGGTGAACAAGGACCAGGCATATTTGAAGCTGCGCATCTTTCACCTGACGACTTCATGATTCTAGGATCGATTGGCGACTCTACTGGTTCGATAGGGAGAAAATCCTTGCTTGCAGGTTTGCTCCTTTAAATTTCTCTGTTATTCCTAGTTTTCCTAATGTTGTCCCCCCTCTGGATTAATGGGGTGATTATTTGCCCATATTTGGAAAAGGTGAAGAGGACAACCCGGCTCAGCACCTCAGTGAGTTTCATGAAATCATGCATCAGTGGGAGATACATCATGAGGATGTATTACTAAAAATGTTCATGTTCTCGTTAGTGGGGGATGCACGTAAATGGTATCATTCTTTACCCCCAGCTACCATTTCTTCACTCAGTGATTTTCATGCAGCTTTCACCACCTATTGTCAGAGGCTGTATCCCCCTGAGTTAATTTTTCATAATTTTTGTGAGGGATACCACAACTATACACAAGAGAAAGTTGTTTCTGACGAAAGTTGTGGGGAGGATCTTGATGACCTGGATTAGAACTCAGTCCCTTCTCCTCCCCATCCATCTGCATCTGAGGTAGGTTATGAAAGTGATAAAGTTCCCAGGGAGGAGGATGGCGCCCTGAGTAAGCTGATAGAGCAGGTGAAATATCTCTCTGCCCAATTAGAAGGGTTGAAATATGATGATTGTGCAGAGGATTTTCCAGTCCTTGAGGCAGACGCTCTGAGAAACTCTTTCGAAGAGATTGTTGAAGATTTATTAGATGAGTTGGAATCTACCCCCGATGAGCTTGTTGTCTCAGATCAAAGCAATAAAGAGGTAGTTGTGGAAGAGGATTTCTCTCTTTTCCTTCACGAGATTTCCCACGATGTGTTTACATTCGGGGTTGAAACAAAGGAGTGGGGGATAATTCCATTTCTGCAAGTTGAAGAAGCTTTGTCTCCCCCAGAATTCGATGATTATCTGGAAGAGGAGCAGCAGAGCCCGACATCACCTTTTTCTTGTCAGAGCAGCCAGACCACTTATGACAGTTATGAATCAGAGTCTGAGCTCGATATGTTGGGTTTCCAAGAGCAGGTCGCAGAACCTTATCCTCTGCTCGCTAAAGAAAATTATCATGAGGAAATCATCCACCTCGGTCTTTCAGGAGACGCCGAGCAGTATGAGGAAGGGCAGAATTTACCTGGGGGTCCTATTTACGATGGATACGGATCCGACCCTGGGGAGAGCCAAGAAGAGGAAAGAGAACCAAAGGAGCAGTCTTCCCTTTGTTCAGAGCCAGTCAGCAAACAGATCCACCCCATGGTCCCTATTTATGATGAATACGAATCAGACCTGGGGGAGACAAAACTAGAGGAGTAGAATATTTTCTGTCCAAAGCCGGTCAGCGAGTAGCCACCGCCCGAGAACAACGAGCCTATGTCAACTGTCCACCACCAACCTGTGCTTATCATAGTTATTCAGCCACAGGTGAACAACTGTGTAGCAGAGAACGCTGCCTGTCAACAATTTTCTAGAATTGGCCACTCATTCTATGACCCTGTTAGAAAATACATGGAGTGGAATTTCCTTCATGCCTTGGAGCTTCCCACCTTCATCTTCATGGTAGCCCTCAAACATGAATCAAAGGATGTAGCCATTCTGAGCTCCTGGTTACATCGACTGTTATCCATCATTAACAGAAGGAAGGAGATTCTATTCAGGAAGCTGCTTGGATGGCTATGGCGGAAGTTTGCTTTCACCTAGCCCCATGTAAAACATTTTATTAGAATTAGGAGTGTATATAAATAAGCTCTTTCGAGCATGTATTTTCTCTTGTTTGCATTTTTATTTTTGCGGCCTAATAAATGACTCCATAGCCCAACATCAAAGGCACTGAATCTGCAAAAGTGTTCTTAGAGCATCACAGGGACGATTCTATCCCCCATGGAGCCAAATGTTAACGATATTTCTTGTAAGAGGGTTAGAATGAAAAATAATGGGTCAAAAACCCACTTGTCCTAATTTTTGGGTGATCATGCGCCCGTGGTAAGTAACGAGCAAGTCCGAGCAGCAGCGATTCGCGCGCCTGGATCAATGATGCATATGGAATTCCGGACCCCCCTTGCCTTTCTACATTTAAGAGGGGGGTCCGAAATAGGGGGCGCACCTCTCCAACGGTCCATATCAGCACGCCCGGATCAACGGTGATAAAGACAATTCCGGACCCCCCCTGCCTTTCTACCTTTAAGTGGAGGGGGGGGGGTCCAGAATCGTAGACGCAGCTTTTCGACGGCCGATATCATAGCGCCCGGATCAACGGTGCTCACGCAATCCTATCATTCCCAGCTTCTCTGTGTTTAGTCTGCGTGGGCCTTTCTCCCGTCATGTCATCTTACTTTCCACTTTTCTCCTGCTTCCATGTGTTATCCACCCGCCTCCCCTCTTTGGTCCGCATGGTCCTCCTTCCTTCTCATCATCCACTCGTCGCTTGCCATGTGTCCCACTCCTTTCCACATCAACCTCTCGCCAAAGAGAAAGTCCGTCATCTCTCATTTCCCCCCCCTCCTTCTGTCTGTCGTCTTCCGCCATGTTCCCTCCTCTATCGCCCTTCTCACACCTCGCAACTTCTTTCTCCACCACTCCTGTCATGCGCCCCATCCTTCGTGCTAGCCCCCATGCCCATTCGTTGAGTTGTTCAGTTATTCCAGGTGGCAGCGCGAGGAGCCTTCCATATCCCAAAATGCTGAGTTGGCCAGATCGTCCTCAATCCCAAGAAAGCAGTTATTGAAGCGGTTGGTGGTAGTTAGACATCGTCTCCACCATAATGGGAAAGCACGGCCATGAATTAAAGGCACGTCGATTCACCGTTGGAACTGTCAAAGAATTAGATTGCGTCTGACTTAAGTTCCACGACCCTTCAGAGGTTGATTGTCAGAAATCCATGCAGATGAAAAGCCTTCAATGCAATGTCTTGGTTTCGCTGCTAATTGTTGTTCTGAGTATATGAAGGTGTTTTCGCCATTTTTGTATCTATCGATGGTAGAGATAAGCTCCCGACTGTAATGTTTTCATGACCATTCTTGTTTCCTGGTTATGTAGCTGTGTTTGAGATTTCTTGTTTTATGACAAACAATTTCCCTTTTCCATCTCGGTTTTTGTCTTATGCTGGAGAGTTCATGATCGAATGATTCGTATGAATTAACACAGTTATGTTATGGTAAATGATTTATTGTTGCATTGTTGTTTCTCTGGTTTCCCACGTTTGAAAGTAAGAAGATCTTGTTTTCAGATGCCTGCTCTCATCGTCTGTTAGAAGCTTGATGCTTATAGCATACCTTTGCACCTTTCTTATGAAATCTTCCCCCTACTCACCCTTATTACAACTCACTGTTTGAAGTTTATCAAGACCTCACTCATTCATGCATGCCTGGCCCAGCTTTTTAGTTGAGACGATACTGTTCTGAGTTCGCTTCCATTTGATCATCTCTTATAAACCAATAGTGACATTAAACTGATGGGCGTCGGGATCTACTCCTGCAAGCAATCCAAGAGTGACTTCCGGCTCCAACATATTCATAGATGTGTATTGTTACTCAAGGAAAATAATAAAAAATAAGATTTCCATGGCTTGGAGGCACCTTCATGCATCGTGGACATGCTCCTTAACTCCTTCATCATCTAATATTCAAACAAGTTTCCCTCTTTGAGCTCTCATTTCTGCTACCCACTTCCCAAAGTTCTCCTTGCCTCTCCCTTGTTGATTTCCTCACTAAAATCTTCATTTTTTTAATGGGATACTTTTGGAAGGCCAATCATCACAATGGTTCATTCCCACTTCCATTTTTTTCAAAAAAGAAAAAATAAAATAAAAAGGGACATTTTTACAAAATTAACAAAAGGTAAATCAACCAGGTGCTTATTTAGAAGTTTGGAAAGGATCCAATTCATATCATTAACCTTGTTAATTTTTCATCCTTAAAGTTTTTATGAAATAGAGTATAAAAAACAGTAGAAAGAGAACAATATTTCACTTTCTAACAAACCGATATTGTAGGCAAGCCAAGGAGAAAAGACACCAAACTGTCTAGATAAGTTCCATCCCTCTAGGGAAACTTATCCCACATAAACCAAATATGAAAATTCACTTTTAAAATATTTATAATAATAGTAAAAAAACTAATATAGCAACAACAAAACAACCTTATATTCTTCAATGATGATGTCAAATTGTCCTTTTAATTATGACAAACCAACAACACATATATAATTTTAAATAACAATACATGAAGAACATATATGGCTGGAAATAAAATATGGAAATTGTACAAGTTTAGGATATATGAAAACTTCATTAATATTTTCAATATGAATTTCATGTACATACCATTTCCTTCTATCAATCCTAGTACAAGCCACTAGCTCTCCAAAACCGTAGCTAGGGAAAACAATGAAAACCCTAGCTCAACCAAGGAGCTCAAACATGCAAGAATCATTCCAACAAGTCCTCCGAGGAAAGAGGTCTTCTTCTCTTTTTATTCTCCACCAACTATACTATAGGGTTTTATCATAAATCTACTCTCAAATTGATAAAACCTAATGTTATACTTCCAATATCCTCCAAGATACTCCAAGAAGACCAAGAAATCCTAGCACCTCTAAGAGAGAGAGAGAGAGAGAGAGAGAGAGAGAGATCAAGTACAAGTGAAGACCAAGAGAGAGAGAGATAATACTGGTGTGCACTCTTCTCTAGGTCACATCAACTCAAGAGTGAATATAAGAATGAACACAAATTTTTATGTATGATCATCTCCAATGTCTCCTCCACAAGAGTAAACCCTAGTCACAAGAGAAAAATCCAACCCAATATGTTCTACTTCATTTCCACAACTTCTTCTATGGTTTCCTCATGAACTCGTGAATCCTATAGAATCTCTCCAAGAAGACAAGTACAAAGAGAAGAGAACAATGATGATTATCAATGAAAGGACTCTCTCCTTCCTATATGTGTGTGTGTGTGTGTGTGTGTGTGTGTGTGTGTGTGTGTGTGTGTGTGTGTGTGTGTGTGAAGTAGGGGAGGCCAACAATATAATGTGTGTAACGTCCCCGACCACCCAAGACAGGCCACGATACACCAGAGAAGGCTTTCGTTCTCTCTGCGGAACATACTGTAACATACCCAACATCCCATTGAGCTATGCCACATAAATTTTTTGAACTGCATGCAATTAAAATATATACACATAGAGCTCTTGAGGAAACATATATATAAAAAGTAAACATACAAATACATCTGTAAATGCATGGATTCACACTGAAATAATAGTAAACATATATAGGCAATACCCTTAAAAATAAACATAGTTATAACAACACATATGTTAACCCATAAAAATAAGCACGTAAATAACAATGCATCATGTAAATTATCACACATTTGACACTTATCTTGGTAAGAACATCATCAACTGTGTGCATACCTTCCACGAACCTCCCATCCTTAGACCACACTTCTCATCACTCTCAGCAGTGGGTCACCCCCGAGCTGGGACTAAACTCCACCAGGGTAAAGGGGTTCCTAACTAGGCTAATGGTTCATAGACAACAAGAAAGACTTTTTCATAGGTGCCAACTCAAACTAACAACCTCCGGTCTCTCATTCCCCACATGAATGTCCCACCCCAGGAAGTGTGCCCCTTCTCTGCTCAACAATCCTTCGGTTGCCCCACTTCCTTTTTGGGCTTCAGCAACATGCCAGACAGGAAGTCTCAAAGCCCTGTAGCTACAGTTTAGCACCTTCAAGAAATCAATTCCCAGCAATTATATCACCTAGAGAGAAATTTCTCACAGGCCTGACAACCCACCTCTTCAATATCCCATGGGGCTGACAACCTGCTTCTTTAGACCATCTCCTGAGCTAACCAGGTACACAAATAAATATGGTTGTGGATACAAGTTCAGATACAATGACTAAGAAGTATGGAGGATAGCTGACTGTGTGAGTGCAAGATCATGGTATGGCTCCATGGATGATCGAATGATGGTCAGAATGATGGAAAATAAACTAAGTCCAAACAATATGTATGCATGTCCCCAACTTGACACTTGTCATGTTGGGAACTACTTTGGCCCACTTGTCCCCAACTTTAGAACTTAGGATAAAATAATTACCCATACTTTATA
>ML808515.1:115115-125928 GCA_009831015.1 Picea engelmannii | reverse complement strand
AGAGTTAGAGGGGAGGACAAAAAGACGGGCAGGATTAAGGAAACCACACATAAGAAAGGGTTTGATTAGTGAGAAGGTGGCTCTGTTCCAGATTTTTGGTTGCTTTCGCCATATTATCTACATCTGAGTTTTGCTTTCGCAATATGTGGAAGAAGCCCAGGCTCGTGAATTTTTTTTAAGCAAGTTTATAGCTGAGCATATGCTTTTGAGTGGGTCTTTTGTCGAACTAGACATACCCTGAAGTTCCTTTATGACTATTTCGGAGTCCCCTAACACAGTTAGAGTTTGAATGTTCTGCTCCTGGGCGAGCTTCAGTCCCATGTAGGCTGTGATGATCTCTTCTTTATTATTTGTTGTCTTCCCATACCCCAGGAGTAATCGACTATTTTTTTCCCCTCGGAATCGTAGATGAATCCCCTCGCACCTGCCACCCCTGGGTTTCCTGTTGCTGCCCCATCGAAGAAGAGAAAGGAGGAATGTTGTTGGTTTTCTAGTGCGAGAATTTGTTATTATCGAGGTGAAGTTGCCAATCTTGGTGTTTGGGGGCCTGCCTAGGCAGTCAAAACCAACTGCCTTGGCTCTAAAAACTTATGATATTAGGCCACAGATCCTGGCAAAGATGCTATGCATTGGGGGGAGCTTCTCATGGAAGATGGCTTAGTTGCGAGATAGCTAAAGTTCCCAACAGAAAAATTTAGGGATTTGTTTCCAAAGAATGGTGAACTTTTTTTTTTTTTTGAAGCTGCTAGCATATCTATGCTTCCAATCAGTAAAAAGGTTAATCCAACTATCTGGGGGAAGAGGGGGATTGGAGAGGGGAAGGTAAATGAGATTCCAGAGATGGATAGTGAAATTGCATTCCATAAAAAGGTGGGTGATGGTTTCTGAGGCTTCAAGGCAAAAGGGATACCGGGAGGGGCCCTGGATGCCCCATTTGAGAAGGTTTCCAGCTATTAGAATTTTATTGTGGACCAAAATCCAGCAGAAATTATTGATTTTGGGTAACGAGGGATCGAACCATATCTCTTTATAGATTCTGGAGGGAGGGGGGTCGTGGGTTTCGGAGAGAAGATGGGTGTATCCTTCCTTGACGAAGAAAGGTTTACCTCCCCAGCTTCGAGAGTCATGGGTGGAGTGATTGAGGGGGGCGCAACCAGCCAGATTGTTGAAAAAAATGGGGAGGAGAGGGTTGAGAATCTTTGGGGGGTTAGGTGATTTCCAATTTGCCCAGTCCCCGTCATTACTCCAGAGGCATAAATCTTGTAGCTTGAGGAGGTCGTTTGCGCAACACCAGTCTTTAAAAGGTTGGAGAGTCACAAGGGAACTCATGGGCTCGTGGTTGAGGATACGGTACAACCAGATGTTTATTGTGCCTCCATTTCTGGGGGCCCAAGAGAGTTTGGCCTGAATAAGCAGAGCTGCATTTTTAAGGAGACGCCATATTGGGGATCCTGAAAGGGTGGGAATGGGTACCTCTAGGCATATGAGCCTCGGGGATTGGAAGTATTTTTTTAAGAGGGCTATCTTCCACCAGTTTGGTTTGCCCGTTGTAAGGCGCCATGCTAATTTGGCTCCCAAAGATATGTTCATTTTAGCTGGGTCCTTGATAGCCAGACCACCTTTATTGTAGGGCTAGAAAATTTGCTTCCATTTTATGAGATGGAATTTCTTCGTGTTTGTTTTGCCGCCTGCCCAGATAAAGCATCTTATGGCTATGGAGATTTTCTCTAGAATGCTTTTGGGAGCTAGTAGTCCTGAGCATTGGAAGATGGAGAGGCAGGAAAGGACTGATTTGATCGGAACGGTTTTCCCAGCAGGATTGAGCCATCGGCCTCCCCAATTCTGAATTCTCGTTGATATATTCTCAACAATTTCTATCCAGGATGAAGAGCTGTAAGAGTTGAGGAAAATGGGCATTCCCAAGTATTTAAAATAGTTCCATGTGGTTATGATAGGGAAACCGAAAATTCTTTCGATCTGATCTTTTATGTGTCCTAGGACGTGCGAACCATAAATTCTGCATTTTGAGGTGTTCATCTTGCCACCTGAAGCTGTAAGGAAAGAGTTGAGGACCTTTTGAAAACGGTTGGCAGTGCGTATTGTGGCTGCTCCCAATAAGAGGGTGTCATCTGCAAATTGAGAGTGATTTATTTCTTTTACCCCTCTCGCTATAAGTAAACCAAGGAGCTTTCCTGTTCTTCGTTCCTCTTCCAGCTTTCGGCTAAGAGAATCCGCTAGTAGAATGTAGAGAAAGGGAGAGAGGGGACAACCTTGACGAAGACCTTTGCTTGCTTTGAAAAATTTGGTTGGATGCCCATTAAGGAGAGGAGAGATCCTGGGATTACTGATGCAAGCTTTGATCCAATTGCTAAAGTTTTTTGAGAATCCATATGCTTTTAGGATTGAGAAGAGGAAACTATGTTTAACCCTGTCAAAGGCGTTTGTCATGTCGAGCTTGACAACCATACCAGGAGTTTTGGTTTTCTTGATTGAGTGACTGGCTTCTTGTACCAGGACAATGTTGACTGTTATCTGCTTGTCTCTAAGAAAACCGCTCTGGTTTTATGAGATTAGCTTTGTGAGCAAGGGGGTGAGGCGGTTCACAATGATTTTGGTGAGGATTTTGTAGGAGGAGTTGCAGAGAAAGATGGGACAGAATCGAGAGAAGTTGGAGGGATTGTATTCTTTGGCAATAAGAGCTAGGAAGGTAGAGTTGGTTGCTCCTCCAATTTTCTGTTTGTGCAGAGTGTAGTTTAGCATTTTTTTCAGGTCCCATTTAATGATGCCCCAAGAGGATCGATAGAATCTGATTGGAAACCCATCAGGTTCTGGAGCTTTATTTGGATCCAGACTCCAAATTGCTTTGACTATTTCTTCCTCCATGATATCTTGAGTTGGTTGATTGTTTTCTGCTTCTGAAACTAACTCAGGGATATTTTTCATCATGATGGTAGCCTCCATGTGTGTTGCTTCCTCCCTTGGTTGCTAGTAAAGATTATTATAATGATGGTAGGCCTCTGCTTTGACCTGATCGTAAGAGTCAATTTGCTGCCCCATGCTGGAGGTAATAGAAATGAATGTGTTTTTTTTCCTTCGAGATTGAGATTGCTTGTGGAAGAAGGAGGTGTTTGAGTCTCCTTCTTTTATCCAGAGGCTCCTGGACTTCAGGTACCAGTGTTCGTCCTCCATGTGCAACGTAGCTTGAAGATGTTGTTGCGCCTCTTTTTCCTGATTCATCAAGGCTTCTGTAACTGAATCAGATTCTATTTTCTGTTGTATTTGTCCGAGCTTCTCTATTTTTTCTTGTTTTTCCTGGTGGGGGGGAGTGTAAGAAATTTTCACCCATTCTTTAAGAGAAAGCTTAATGAAATTTATCTTACTTTCCCAAACGAAGTTGAGGGATCCAGAGAAAGATGTGGTCCAATCTTGTGTGACAAGATTGGGGATGGTTGGGTTATCCATCCAAAGCTGATTGAAGCAGAAGGGTAGGGGGCCAAAGTTTTGAGGGGAGAGGAAGGAAAGAGTGATGGGTTTATGATTTGAGATAGCTGAGGGAAGAATTTGGGAGGATATGTCGAGGGGGGAGAGGAGGAAGTTGTTGCTAATAAAAGCGGTCCAGGCAGGCTGAAATATGTTGAAGGCCAACCTGTCTGTTATTTCAGGTGTAGTTTCCTTTGGTCGGTTTGATGTCTTGCATGTCCCAGTCCGAAATGAGATCAATAAGATTTTATGAGAAGGGATCTCTTACTTTGCTTCCTCCTTTTTTTCCCCTGGGGAAAAAGTGGGTGTTGAAGTCTCCCCCAATTATACAAGAGGAGGGATCTATGGAGTTTCAAAGATTTGAAAGAGAGGTCCAGGTTGCCATTTTGTCTTTATAAGTGTTTGGGATATATATATTGACTATAGAAATAACATTGTTGTTATCCTTGTTTTTGAGGACTGTTAAAATCCAGTTTTGAGTTTCAGAGATTACCTCAGAGCTCCATATCTGTTCGTTCCAGAGTGTTGCGATACCACCAGAGGCACCCTGAGAGATGACTGTCGCTTCGCCGATGTTTTTGAAAAGTTTGCTTGTTGCTTCAAGAAGTGATGACGAGTCCATTTTGGTTTCATGGAGAAGAATGACTGAGGGACTGGCCATTTTTTTTTAGATCTTTTAGTTCTTCGGCTTTAAGTTTACTGTCGAAGCCCCTACAGTTCCAGGAGAGATAAATCATTGGGGGGGATTGGAGGGGGCTCGACTGCCATGGATCGAGTGTTTCGTTCCTCTGGTTACCGCTTTCCTTGTGGATGTATGGATTGTATGTTCTATAGTTTGATGTTTTCCTTTATCTTTTTCCTTGGCTGCTGCTTCTTCTCTGACTTCTTTGTTTGTTCGCCGCCCTGATTTCCTTGGCTCCTCTGGTGGGATCTCTCCTTCTTATTTTTCCTGAATATATTGCACATGCAGGTTTGAGGTTGAAATTTCCTGCTATGTGGGTATATTCACGTCTTCCATGGAGGGATCGTCTATATCTAATTCATCAATGGTGTTGATTAGGGGTGGGTCAGGGAACGAGGAAGGAATCAGGGCTGGAGAGGGGTTTTGCTTTGAGGAGGTTTCTCCTAGAAGTTCAAAGGAGTTGCGGCTAAGGGGAGGATTGGGGATCAGAGAGGGAGCCTTTTTGGACGAAGATTTTTGGGTAGGGTTTTACTTGGAGGGTTCTTTCATGGATTGAGGGCCTGAAGATCTTGAATGAGGTCCATTATTTTACCACTGGTGTTTTTTTTGCGGACCTATTTCCATCCGTCTTCTTGTCGGGGAGCTTAGATTTCTCAGGACTGCTTATTGTTGGGGCAGTTTTTTGCAAAGTGGCCATATTCATGGCAAGATTTTCATTTGAATGGAAGTTGTTCGTAGTCTAATTTTTGGATGTGGATCTAGTCATCTAGCTTTAGCTTGATTGCTTATGGGAGCCCTTTTTCTAGATCTACTTCTACGCAGATCCTAGCGCAGGAGTAGAGGCTAGATTTAGGCTCTGCCTTATCAATATATTTCCCTAGGGCGTCTCCTATGCTTTTCAAAACTTCATCACCCTAGAAGTGAAAAGGAAAGTGTGGAAGCCTTACCCAAACTGGCACAGCTGAAGGAATGTCATTTTCTGGATCGAAGTCAGGAGTCCATTTATTTAAATATAGTCCTCTTGGGCCAAAGAAATATGGGTCGTTTCTGAAGATGAGATCTTTGTCTGATTTAAGCTCAAAATAGAAAATGTAGAAGCCCTTACCGCAGAAGAAGTGATTCATATGTCCTTGAACCAGGAGATGCTAGTTCCGCTCAATCCAAAGGTCTATTTTCCGAGGTGAGGGCCAAAGGCCCATGAATTGACCAACCAGTTCTTGTGAGACGAAGGAAAGGGCTTTTCTTCTCGCAATGGTGTTGGGGATTGAGATTTCTGGGATCTGTTCCATTTTTTGGACAAACTGAGAGGTGTTGGGCCAAGTCGAGGGAGGGAAAAGCATACCCACGATGGCCTTGAAGGCGACAAATTTGTCTTGGAAATCTGGAGGGGGATCCGGGTCCAGACTCTCCGAGGCCATGAGAGGGCGAGAAGGGTGAAGGGAGTCAAGAGGGCCTAGAGGGGCGGCCTGGAGGGCTGAGGGAGGTGGCCAGGAAGGCTTAGGGTTTTCTGTGTACTGTATTAGAAACATTGTTACAAGTATTAGAGGTAACAAAAGATTAGTCGGAAGCTTAGAGACATTTTTGTGCATAAGGACATGCAAGATCTTCCTCTTGGGGGAGATGTTGGGTACCACTTTTGATGATTATTTTTGACATGTAACCTATTTTTTACCTCCATTTTCCTCTCATGTATCTCACATTCCCTCCATATTTTCTTAAAATTGATCATCTAAGGTAAATTTGTCATTTACTTTTTATGATTTGAATTTTTGCAAAATTTAGACATTAAAATTAAATTTTTAGCATAAATTACGGGAAGTTGCAACTTCCTGTAATAGCTCCGAGGTTTATATACTTGCAGGACACCTGGGCGAATTATGAAACATGTGGAATGATCCTTGATGTACATAGATGGATACAAATCTATTCACTTCCAGAGATGGACTTCACACGTGCCTGGTCAACACTAGTCAAACTAGGCCACTTGTGCAAAAAATACCCCTGTTTTTAGCCAAAAATCAGGACAGTTTTGGATTTCGTGGGATTTCTCCATATGTTATAGATATGAGAGATAGGGTTCGACATAATTAGCATATTTTATGAATCTTAACAACTGATTAGAGTAATTTTATCATTTGTGGTTATGAACCCTTTGTATAAATATCCCAAGACTTCGATAATTAGATACTTTTATTCTTAATATAATTTGTAGACTTTGGAGTTTTGGAGATCAGACCTGTGTTGATTATTTGAATGAGTTTGTTGCATGAGTTCATTAGTAGATTTCTCTTAGCTGATTTTACTTTAGGTGTGCTAGCAAAACATTGGAGGGCCCCCATTGCCAAACTTGTGCACTCAACTCTACATGTTTTCATAGTTGTAATAGTGGTCTGCTTCTATAATTGTTGTAGTTTATTTCCATTACTTAGAAGCTTTATTTTCATTAGGATAACAAACTTAATTGTTGATAATTTCAGTAACACATTGTGAAGTGATTTCTTGTAAAAGAACTCAATGTATGCTTGCTTCCAACAGTAAAGTCTTGTTAATTGCTATAGCTTATTTTCATGCTTTTGAATGCTCTATTTTCATTAGAAATACTTGACAAACTTGATTGGTGATAGGTTTGGTGAAATACTATGAAAAGACCTTTTGTAAAGAATCTTAGTTTTCCTCTTACAACAACTAAGTCTTGTTAAGTATAGTTATTTGTCTTTCTATACAAGTGTGTTCAAAACTAGTTTAGATCTAAATTCCATATACATTGGTGTGCTTCAAAGTTCTACGAACTCTGGATTGATATTAAAATACATGATCTAATTTACATCCATAAGTTAGACCAACAAATATATATCCCTACATATACAATGTTAATGAGCTTGCTATTGAGTGCATACTTCTACATAAGATTGTTTAAGGCATTGTTGACACATTACCAAAGTAGTAGCCACTCGTATAGGTAGATGTATCTGGCTCAAGAGTAAATTCTCTTTAAAAATACCCCCTTTGTAATTTGCATTAATCGAGAAAGAAAAAAAGAGTTACAAGACTTTTGTCATTATTTTTTTTTAGGTAAACACTATGTTCTTGTGCATATGGTTAATTGATATTGTGCATTGAATTATTTGTTGTAATGCATAGCTGAAATAAAGAAAACAAAGCATATCACAAAAAAAACATAAGAACACAAATTAATGTTTTGGATCATATCAACTATAAGTTGAATGATTACAGCTATGATCATCCTTGGAATGACTGAAAAATCTAGTTATTTTTGTTACAAGACATAATATTTCAAGTTATAGTAGTGGACACAATGGAGGTTAAACAATCACAACATGCAAATATTATATTGAATGCACTTACTTGGGAACAATATATTAGATCTCATTATTAATAAAACATTGTGGATGCCCTATCGATCCTCAAAACCTTCATAAAGGTCTTAAGTGATCTTCATTTTTACACACAACTTTTATCCTAATGTTGATCAAAAATTAAAATTTGTGAACTAAAAAATAAAATAAAAAAGACATTGCAAGAAAACAAATTTGCATACAATTTTTTAACATGTGGCTAGTGGATTGAATCCCATTATTGAGTCAATAAGTCATGTGCTTTGGACCACCATTATACTTTGAGATCAAGTGCCAAATATGAAGCAAGAAGGACAACTGGCTAGAGGTGGTTATTGTTGTGTGCCAATGGGCATCTAAAACACTATTGAATTAGTCATCTAAAACACTATTGAATTAGTCTAAGGAAAGAGCCATTTAAGATTCACTAATGGCTTCTAGAAATACACTTGGGGATGGATGATGGAACCAATTCACTTGAGTAAGGTTAGGATATATCTCGAGGAAATACTTAATATGCGATAATTCCTCAAGAAGTTATAAGTGACACACCTAACCTAGGGGGAATCAATAGATGAGGGAGAAAATATTATACTAACCTAGGGAAGGAAAACCAATAGATGAGGGATAAAATCCCACATTGTTGTAGCTTACTTGGTCATATCTTTGAGATAGCATGGCACAAAACCTTCTCAATTCATGCCAAAATGAAATAATTCACAACGAATTATTCCCAACCTACTCACACAATTAATAAAATATGAATTCACCACAAATAAACTAGAATAATGTGTTTTTACAATCTAAAAAAAATATTTTTCACACATAAAACTCATTATTCAAACTAGAAAATAACTCTTTTATGAAAGTATGTCTGAAACACTTTAAAAGTTTTGTGGCAAATGATTTATCTCCCAACTATAGTCACTTTATGCAAATATCGACTTTGAGCTAATGATATGGACTAATAAAGGTGAGGCTGCATCACTCCCATAGGTGAAAACACACAAATCTCAACTTATTCACACAAAAGCTAGTAGCTTAGGTGTCAAAAAGAAAAAGCATAATGACTCAAGAAAAATTAAGAATGTTACTGTGAGAAATTAATTGGCTTGGAACTCCCTAGCGTACATGATAACAAGAATTCCCTTTCCATCCTTTTTGTTACACAAGAGAACATAGTATTCCCATAATACATGTTGTATATGACACCAATAAATGCCTATCAATCAATATATTGTTGATCTTCATTGTTAACCCTCCACACATGTAAAAAAAAATCATAGTAATAAATAAACTTACATATCTCATCCTACACACTTATCTAGGAAAAATTGTAGTAACCTTCTATACAACAATCCTATGCTAAGATCTCAGTCTAAGAGGCTCTATGCACATGGGGTATGACAACAACCAAAATACATGAAGGTAAATGTAGAATGTAGAATGAATGTGAGTTATATGACACCAAGGGGGGCATATATGGGGGTAATTGTATATGTAATAGGGGAATCCTAATAAAGGGCCCATAAATGGAATGGAGAGGAGAAGAGCCTTTGCAAAATGGAAAATATCAGTGTTTATAACAACTCAAAAAAACATGCATGGGATTTTAAGGTGTCAATCACTTATCTCGAGGAATATATTCTCATGCCACATGTCAAATCATATACGAGGAGTTAAATATATGCCACTTTACTACTTACTCTCTCTCCTCCTTCCCTCTACCAGTTTCCAAGTGATAGTCCTTCCTAATGTTCCCCTTGGACATTCCATATTTCCTTTATATTAATTTCATTTAGATAATTACATTATTAATCTTAGGCATCAATTCAGGTGAAATTCATAAAATACATATATGATATGTTATTTTCATTCCCTGGTGGGGGCTTGGCCTTGGTTCACTACTACGAATTTACATGACCACATGTTTTTTTCATATATGCAATATTTACATTTGAGGTACCCTTGGCTCATTACCAAGGAAAACCACTAGATACCCTTCCCTTGTCATTTATGAAAAATATACATATATACATAATATTTACACATGGCCAATATTTAATAGGAGTAAAAAAATAAGGTGTTGCATTGCAACCCCCCTTAGAATATCACCAGCCTAAGTGTGGCCCTCATGGATCGAAAAAAAAAGTGTTATCTATTTTTCATGGAATCCTCCATATTTCATGTTGCTTCATTTGGATATGGAGCATGGCCATCTTCTTATCAATGATTCATGGTCTAGTGTAGAACTCTCCATTTGGGTCCACCTAAATCAAATTCGAATCAATTAGGTGATTAGGATGATGCATATATTTCTTAAGGAAACAAAATGTGAGATACATTATGTTATATAATGTTAGTAGGTATTGCATCTAGCCGTATTCTCTCAAGAATCTCAAAAGGCCTACAAAACTTGGGGGGTAACATACAAAATTTTCTTGGGATTCACTCTAAAACACATATGATCATTGACTTTGAACTCCCTATGAGTTTTGTTGAGATATTCACAACTTTTTCTCATGTCTTGGGTTGCCTCTAGATGTTGCTTGATCTTGAGAAGCTACAACCCAAATAAAATCTTATTTTTCAAAATTTTCTAACTCATTAGAATGTTTCAAGTTCTTCCATACAAGACCTCAAATGGGATCATTCCAAATTATGCTTGATGCCCATTATTATATGAAATTTGTACTAGGTGCAAATAATCTTTCCACTTGGATGGATTATCCATCACATACATTTTCATCATGTCTTTAATGACCTAATTAATGCTCTTTGTTTACCCATTTAATTGTATATGTTAAGATGTACTAAAATCAAACCATGTCCTCAATGTTTTGAATACAATATTTGAGAAATTTTATGATAATTTTAGGATTTCAAGTAGAGATCCTAAAAATTGGAGGACCTATCCTCATCCCTCACATTCACAAGCTCTTTAATCTAGTAGTCAAGCAGGGTTTCCCTAAACCATGGACATAAACCCTCATTGCTCCTATTTTTAAAAGAAGGGATACAAACAACCACTCTAAATGTAGTGCCATTATGATTATACTCTTTTATCCAAGTTATATGGAGCTATTCTAGAAAAACATATTAACATATGGCTATAAAGTCAAGAAAAAATGTCTAAAAGTTAGGGCAATTTTCGAAACTCATTCAACGATGGACCACCTAGTTACCTTAGGATTATTGCAGGGGAATGCCATAATAAAACCAATCTCCTATACTGCTTCATTGAATTTAAGAAACTGTTTGACACAATACCTAGAATTAACCTTTTGAATACATT
>ML808515.1:69353-94125 GCA_009831015.1 Picea engelmannii | reverse complement strand
AATTTCTCCATTAAATTTATTATTGAAATAATTTATTTTGTATTAAATTTGAATTATAATACACTCATCACTTCACTTTATTATTTACCTTTTAAAATCTCTTAAACCACTTTGACTACTTTGACCTTTTGGGGCTTCTAGATAACATAAGAGGGTCCTCCAACTTCGTAAGGCCATAACTCTCAAACCGTGAGGAGTTATGTGACGTTCTACATACCATAAGAAATGACATGACATGTACTATCCATATAGAATAATATTATCTGAAAATATATCATAACTCATACCGTTACCCATCAAACAAACTTGGGTCCATTACCCAAACCTGGGGTCTCCAACTTCTCATGGCCATAACTCTCTAACCGTGAGGAATTATGTGACGTTCCACATACCACCGGAAACGAAATGACAAGCACTATCCATATAGGATATTTTCCCTAACAAATTCACTTTCCTTCATATCATTATTCCACAATTAAGCATGGGTTCCCTTACTCCACAAAGCGTCTTCCCGTGAGGGCTTTCACCATAAGGGGACCACTTTGGAGTTCATCCATATTTACTTCTTATAAACCATGAAAAAACAATAATGAGTCATATTTACATAAAAAAATATTGGGTCCATTACCCAAACCTTTGTGCTACAGGGCTTTCTTCAAGGGTTGACATCAATGACAACCAACCTTAATCTGCAAAATCCTCCCCCCTTAAGAAGTTGATCCAGATTATTTTTGGCATGAAATGAGAGCGGAGATATAATAAATAAATGTACAGAGATATATCGAATATCCAATATTATAACATAAATGTATCAGATATGCAACCATAAACACATATATACAGTAATACACAATTTTCTATTAATGAGCGAAAATGTACAAAGGCTCTAAAATACAGAGTGAAAGACTCGCTAGAATGATGGAAGATTATCTCTGAGAAGAGATGTGATGGATACTCACATCCGTGAGAAGATTATATTACAATGAGGCTCCAAATACCTTTTTATCATAAATAAAATCCAAACCCCTAACCCCGGAAGATGAAAAGCCAATAGTTTTGTGGACCTCGTTTTGGGTAGTTTGGTGTATCAACTTCCCAGAGGCGTAATTTTGGCATACGATCTTCGTTTTGGGTGCACGATAGCTCATTGGAAAGGTATCATCGAGGAGATTCATTTTGGGGCTCAATTAGAGCCTTTGGCTATCATTGAGAAGCTAGATCCCGAAAAAACCTTCATTTAGGCCCTTAAAATGGCCCCGGAAGTTAAAAATTTCTAAAAATAGTAAATTACCAAAATTACTAGAAAACTGTTTTGAGCTAGTTGGAAAAGGTGGGTGGCCACCGATATCCACCTGGATCAGAAGTAATGGTCTCTATTGCGTTGAGTTCCCGAGAAAGAGGGGAACATGTTTTCTGAATTTGAATCTTGGTGAGTTGTGTGTCTTGTTGGAGAAGTTGCACTGCTTGGTCTATGGAAAGATGTCACGAACCTGTTTCTGGAGGGGTTGAATATGTTCCACCATCCTGTTGTATCTGGGCTTGATGGGGCATTGTGTAAGAACCATTGTAGGTGAAGAAACAATATCTACTTTCTCTTCTACAATTTGCTTATGCTGGACAGAAGGTGCTGAGGCTACAGTGGTTGTAGTGGCCTTATGTGCATCCTTTGAACAAAATGTGAAGAGGATGAATTTTGTAGTATGATAGATTATCTTGCGACACTTTTTTGGTGGAACAGTAGTCAGAACTACCTATGGTATCCTGTAGAGCTGACCCCCCAGAGTAATAATGACATTACGGGGTCGAGACTCATAAACAACATGATGTTTCCACATATATGGTTGGCCCAAAGAAACATCAAAAAGATCAAGAAGGGTAACATCACACACTACCTCATCCTTGAAGGGATGGATGCCATAGGACAGGCATCACTACTGGCTGACACATAGATCTCGTCCCCAGTGAAGCCACCTATTGTTGTATGGCTGTGAGTGTGGTGTTGTCGACTACCCCAATTGTTTGACGACCTCATCTAAAATTAGGTTCTTCTGGCTATCGCTATCAACAATGAAATGAAACAAGGTCCCCTTCACCCACATCTGTGAATGGAAGAGGCATTCCCCGTCTTTAGGATCTATTGGTTCTTCAGGTTGAATTGTTGCGGTCACGACAGTAGCAGTAGGGTTTGCATCAATGATCTGTCCATTTTCAATATTTTATGGATTATATTCTGAACTAGGTTTCGACTCCTTGTCTTTGACCTCATTCACTAATGAATGTTTCAAGTGACATTTATCGATGTTGTGCCAGGGGATTTTGTGGAAGTCACACCACTTCCCAGTGCTATTCTTCATCTTTCCTTTACCCTTCTTTTCTTATGTCTTGGACTGGTTGTTGGAAGGTTTTTGGTTAGGGTTGCCTTTACCATTCTTTCATTTTTGCAGATTTGCAGACCCAAACTCCCATTTGTTCTGGTGCCTAAATTTCCGCTTGATTTTGACAAGATATCGATAGGAAACTCCCAATGATGAGATGTTTAGGAAATCCATTTTGATTTGGATGTAACTATGCATAGCCCCACAATATTTTAGAACTAGATGTCTCTCACAGTATTTGATACCCAACTTGGTGCACAAGGTATGGAAAGTATTTCTAAAATCCAACACTATTTGTCTCTTCTCTTGCCACAGTGTGGTCCATCTCATGTACTGGTCTTCATAGTTATCAATAGGGTAGCATTATTCCTTGATCACATCAACAAAAAAATACCAAGTGGGCTCAGCACCACATATTCCATATTCCTCTGTGGAACTTTGCTCCCAGTAAGTTTCCCACCAATGTTTGACATGGGGGAGATCCTTAAGGAGTGAAAAAGGTGATCTTTTCCCTGTTGAAAAAATTGTGAATAGAGAAATAAACTTCTAGCAGATTCAACCATTTTTCTAAGGAATCCACATCTATCTGACCTTCAAAAACGAGAATATCAAAATTAAATTGTACCTTGAAGGGAGAGGTTCCTCCAAAGTGGTCGCTTGATGAAGATGCGCTTGTTTCTATCTGTAGGCGTTGAAGGATGTGGGAAAAATTATCCATCATTTCGTCCCTCTGTCATGTGAGATCTTTCTCAAGCAACATGTTAATAGAATCTTGTGCTCCGTATTTTTTCTTTTTTGCTTCCATAGAGGATTTCTTGGGCATGCTAGAGCGATTTTCTTCAAGGGAGACAAGATCGAGACCCAACTTTCTATACTCGGACCTCATTGGGGACATGCACTGAAAAACAATCAAGAGCAGCCTACTCTGATACCACTGATCCAGATTATTTCCAGAACGAAATGAAAGCAAATATATTACAATGAAATACACAAAAAATTCTAGAAATAGGGAAATACAACAATACATGATTTCTATTAATGAAATAAATGTACAAAGACTATAAAATTACAAAGTGCAAGACTCGCTAGAATGGTGGTAGCTTTATCTTTGAGAAGATATGTGACATATACACTCATTCACAAGAAGATGATTACAATGAGACTATGAAGGCATTTTTATGATAAAAATGAATTCCAAAACCTTAGACATCTAAAAACCTAACCCTAGGAGATGAAGCATCAAAAGTCATGTGGGCCTTGTTGGGGTAAGTTAGTACATTAACTTCCTGAGGTTGTAACGTTTGCATACGATCTCCATTTTAGGAACATGATAGGCAGATGGAAAGGTCTTTTCGATAACTGAGCATTATGCCGTCAAAATTTGACTTTGTCTACAGTTTGACTATGGCAAACCAGGAAAACATTGTTTAGAGCCCCAAAACGGCCTCGAAAGTACATAAAGATGCACCGACATGAAAAATTCCAAAATAAGCTAGTTGGAATAGGTGTGTGGCCACCAATATCCACCTGGATGCTGTGTAGGGCTTCAGGACATCCTCGTAAGTGCAGAACCTATAATTACAAATAAATTTCCCCATTGCAAAGAAACGTGATGAACTGGAAACTGTCAATATGAGCCAATTAGAATTTGGAATGGGTGGATGGCCACCAATATCCACCTAGATAAATATTTCCCCATGATTAAATGGTCATTATCTTGGACCAACTTACATATTACAATATTGGGCCACCTACCAATATCAGTAATGTTTTTCCCACAATTGGGGCTAACTAACACACCCCATCTTATATTGATATAGGCGCTAACACCTTCAAATAGTCCACCCTACTTGGGGGCATATGATGGCACAAACCCCCAAATCCAACGTGTAGTATCCTCTCCCATGTGTACCATCATGTATTCTGAGGAAGAACTTCACATATTGTTAGTCACTTTAGTTGCATCATTTATCCCTAAAATCATGCTTTGTCCAACTAGAGAATATTTTGGCCTCTCCACATCCTAGCCATCATCAGGAAAGGGGATTTTATTCCTTGGTAGGCACCCTTTTTTAAGGAATTCACATCTATAGACCCCTATCTCACATTTTTCCTTTCTATTTCCCCCACCTAGCATAGATGGAACCCTCATAATGGACACCATCGCCCTTCTCAAACTCACCTTGGATATATTTTCTTGGTATCATTCCTCACCTACCTTGAACTTTCCATGACACCACTAATCAAATTTATTACTGGAAAAATTGGTAAGTGATGACATGAACTAATCTCCCTAACTTCAACAAGAAATTAGAACAAAACATAACAGAATACAAACTTCTCCTTAGATTTCATTGTAATATAAACTAGTTCAATGAGGGATAAATGGCATACCATTTAAACATCGTTTGATCCTTTCTAGTGTTGTCCTTGCTCCATATTTAGGTTTGCAGGATGTTGAACCTGTTAAGAAGCACGAAACAACAAAGAGAGAGATAAATATATATATTCCAATGAAACCTATACATAATATCAAGGAATTATGCAATAAAAAAGGAGACACTTTAATAGGGAAGAAATGTATTACTGCATTATATTGATGAAAGTGGAGAATACAACCTATGCCTTGATGTTGCAAGGTCCCTTCCAATGGCCTTTTTTCTCGACACACACACCTTTGCTCCAATGATTTTTATGAAGAGTATTCACAAACTGACTTGGAAAGCTAAAACAAAGCTATCACAAGTACAATCTTCAGTAGAATTCTTCATGCATAAGCCAGCCTAAATTTTCCCATGAGAGATCCCTCTTTATATAGAGTGAAGAGGGGTGGATGAAGAGATTAGGATGATCCCACTAAATCAGAGAAGCGAGTGAGATCCAAACCGATCATAGGCCACCTCATCCTTTCGAAGATCCCATTCTAGAACCTTCAAGATATTCACCTTTTTCCTTTGTTTGAGCATTGTAGGACCCTCAACATTAACAACCTGCGATGAAATCAAATTCTAGTGTGGTGCAACATGCGACGATTGGGGATCGTTGCACCCTTAACACTGGCAAGGTCTGATGATATTCTTTGATAGGGTTTTTCAATAAGGAAAGATGATTCCATTTCTCAGGAGAAAGTCTTATTTCTTCGATATCCTTCAGGGAACAAAGAAGTAGGCAATACACATATCATCAGTGATCACAAGGGTGAAAAAAATATTGTGTAACATAATTCCCCCCAAAGTATGAAGTTGGAATGAGTGACAACTAGAATAATTTGTAGAATGTGTGTGTTGAGAACAATGAGCACATCAGTCATAAACCTATCAAAAAAATAGCATCTTCATAATAACATACCATTTACTGAGGTAGACATTCCCATACTCATACTACAAATGACCCTAAGAATAAGTGTCAAGTGAATCATGGCTAGCTATCATACATTGTGGACCCATGTCATTATGATTCAACATAGCCATGAGAAATACATTGTGAATCTATGCTATAAAGACTCAAATTTGGACATAGCCACGAGAAATACACAGTGAATCTATGTATTAGTATAGACTTATGAATACTCCACCGCAACCTGGATCCATGTGATAGTATCTAGGGTCTTCATTTCCATCGTCCCAAATTACGAATCTATCCATGTGATTACATGTATTGAAATCAAACATGGTATAAACCACTTGATTACCGATCATTAATGGATACCATTAACAAGTGTGAGGGAAATCACCATTGATGTCAATGACCCCCAAGGTACTCTAGTACAATCCAACGAATGTGAATTAATGAGCTGAAGTCGAACACTTGATGGAATCTTTCAATCAGTGGTCAATGACATGAACCCACTGTCGAAAATGAGGAGACCTGCCATTGAGGCATGCAGACTCCAAGGTACTAAATGATTTCTAAGTCTAATTCCTGGATAATGAGTTGAAGTCGACAGAAAAAGACTTGTCATAGGAGGGCCTTAATGTATCCCCCATCAATGAAATGAAACATGTAACATATTTGAAGTAGATCAGAGTATAAAGTGATTGAGGATTGACTCGGGGAAGGCCAACATGGTAAGAGTTTGAGGACTGTAGATGGACGATTTGATAGAAGGCTTGTTTCGGTTGAACTTATCTTGAACATATGAACGACATGAGGATTGTCTTGGAAGCATTGAATCAAGGAGGACCAATATACATACTTTTGGATGATCAAATGAGAGAGAAATGGATTTCCCAACCCATATACAACAATGAAAAGGGGTGTCATGTTCAAGAGCGACTTACTACCACTAACACAGATACAAATATACATTTCTTTCCCAATTCCCCCCCCCACCATTTATGGAGAGTACCTCTTTATTTTTACACAAGCTTGAGGAGGATAACATATGCTTGAAATGTAAACTCATCCTTTGGATGAGTCCCTCAGAGTATTTTTAACGAACCCTATGAAGGAGTGGTTCAATCCCATATGGGCCTTTCGATGTTTGTTTTACAAGTCCAAGGAAAGAAAACTCAAGGGTTTTTCATGTTTAGAGAGCTTGAAAAACACTTAAAGAAAACTCCAAAATGTCCCCTTTCTTAAATTATTCTGATGAGACTGAAAAAGGGATAATCTACCGCTCAACATACGTTTTCTTCAAATACTTTAACGAGCGTGAAAAGAAAAAGATCACTCGACAACATTTTCATGTTTAGGGAGTTTGAAAAGAGCTTAAAGAGGACTCCAATGGGGTTCCTTTTTTGTATAACCTTCATGAGTCCGAAAAAGTGATAAAAGTTTACTTGGTTACATTCTCATAGATTTACGAGCATGAGAAAGAACAAATACTATGCTCAGGATTGTTTTCATTTTTACTCAATCTTAAAACAAAACAAAACTATGCTTGAGATAGATTTATTTTTACACAAGATTAAAACTAAACAAAACTATGCTTGGACCTGGTTTCATTTTTAAACAATCTTGAACCAGAGAAAACCATGCTTGAGGGAAGTGGTTTCATTTTTTACAGAAGCTTGAAACTAGAAAAAATATTCTTGCGACTTCCCAACGCATAATCCAGGGATGGTTGGTACTTTTCTCCCAACTTAAGAATCTAGCAGCCTAACTTGAGCATGAAGTCCAAAGGATAGAAGTAGGTTGCTAATGTTGAGGGTGCAACAATTGACGATCGTCACACCCTTAACACTGGAAAGGTGCGATGATCTTCTTTGATAGGGTTTTTCAATAAGGAAAGATGATTCCATTTCTCAGGAGAAAGTCTTATTTTTTCAATAGCCTTTAGGGAACAAAGAAATAGGCAATACATATATCATCAATGATCACGGGGGCGACAAAAATAATGTGTAACAAACTTAGTCTTATGTCTTATATATCCTCTAAGTATATCGTCATATAATACCCTGAAGTTTCCTCAGACACCAACCCCACTGACTAAGTTCCTCTCACCAAAACATTTTGGAGGAAACAATAAGAAAGCTAGGAGCTCCATGACCCTTGGACCTAACTCAATCCTCCCCATAACCTAATGCCTACTTGAGGATTTTATCCCCTCCATGTAGTAAATCTTCAAAGATATAAGAGACAATATAGTCCTTAACTTTAGAAATAAACCCTTGAACATCAAAGATACCAAAACAATCACTATGAACAAGACAATAATATAGAGAGAATAACCCTTAATGTAGGGTAACACCATCAAATATTCCTTATGGAAGGAATCACTCCACAAGCCATGCTTGCTAAAAAATAATACAATCTAAAACACATCCAATACAATGATACTCATGTCTATTTATACTATCTCATGAGTATTCCTATGGGTCTTATGCCAACAACCTCTTATTATTATATTATTTCCTTTTAATTACTAGTGGGAATATTGTTTCTTTTTAATTACATAATGGGAATATTTCAATATTATGGCCACATCACATTCATTATCCCTTTGAGTACCTCCATAGGTACCCCATATTATCATCCCTAGGTACATAACATTCCATCCACCTCAGAACATTTCATTCTCGAAACATGGGAAGAAGCAATATAATATGACCTACTAAGCAATGAAGTCAACTAGTACCATGCACACGCATCCATCCATCCATCCTAGTGAAATGTGGACATGGGGTCCAATTGTGGCCTTTACTCAATCTTGATCTTGGTTTCTTCTTGGGATCCATGTTTTTGTTGTGCTACTATGATATTTCCATGCTTTTGTTTTAGTCATCTATGTGCCTCCATACTGGTCTCCTCTCACATTCCATGTTGATCCATAGTAATTTTTTTAATGTTCATGACATGGCATTGATGATTTTTGTTTCTTAATATGGTGTGGGTGGTGATATACAACAACCTTAACTATCAATTCTTCTTTCTTTGACTCTTCAACACGTGGTTCCTTAGCTTATTCTTCTTGTTTATACCCTTCCTTTGGATTTTCTTCAAATGCTTCTGTAGGATCTTCCTATAATTCAACCTTGGACTCTTCATATGATGTGTCATGAGGTACTATAATTTGTTTCCCTGCAAGTACTTCTGCATGTGCCTCCTTGGGCCCTTCCTATTTAATAAGAGAAATATCCTGTAATGTAATTTTATTTTTCTTGTACCACAACTTCAAAAACGTTTTTTGTGCATTAATATTAATTGTACCAACTAGGTCCATCCAAGGATATCCCCAAAAAATATCCAAATCATTCATAAAAATATTAATGCAACATGTATTTATCCATGATAATCTTCAAATATTTAAATATTTAAATATTCTCACCTTCAACCTATGTGCTTTGAATATACTTTTCCAGTACTTGTAGTATTTTAGCCAAGTTAACATTGATGAAATTATGCTTACTACTAGGGTTTATATCAACAATAGTATTTTCATGTTGAATACATCCACAAACTTGTAATAGGAAGTTGTTACATGAAAATAAATCCCTAGTGCTCTCCTTATCCTTTTTCACAACATGATGCCACCTATTGTAAAATTATTTTTCATATTCTTCATCTAAAAGTGTCATTTTCTCATCATCAATACACAAATGCCACCCTATGGTTGCATTGTATTTTAAAAAATCATGAAGAACAATTTCCCCATACCGACATCAATTTTTTTTTTTTGTATTCTTCAATAATAGTACCACCATATTTTCTTATAAAAGAAATCTTGCTCTCTATAACCCAAAAATAGAATTAGGGTTTCAAATAGAATCACTTACCTGGAATTGGAGATCCTTTATGTAGTTAGGGTTTGATGCTGAAAATGTAAAAGGGTCACAACTTCGGTTATACTTATCTGATTGAATATTATGACCCCGATTATGAAATTCCATGGTTTTTCTATATATAATGGCACTAGTTTGATTGAAATCTGTGCACTCTATAAAAAGATATATAATATGCACAATTCATGATCGTTATTGGAAAAACCCTAAAACTAGCACAACCACTAACTCGCGGCTGGTGAACGCTGAAAGGCAGGCCAAGCGAACCGTTGAGAAGCTGCAATGAAGGGAGGACATGCTCATTCAAACCCATATGGCGGCCTCTAAGACACGAGTCCGACTGCCAAATCCAAGAAACCAATATATGGCGGCCTCCAAGACACGAGTCCCGGCTGCCAAATCCAAGAAACCCATGGAAATCCACAAGCTAAATCCTACGCCTGTGCAAAGCACATAGATTGCAATCGACGCCAACGCGGGGTTTAATTTGGAAAAGGCGCAGACGCCATTCAACATACGCACTGTTAAACACTCGAAATTGCCTTTCACAGAATTCAAAAAATGGCGACTGTTGGTGATGCCAATACAAAAATGCGGTCACCAAACGTCAGTCAACAGAAACATGAAACGCCTTAATACCTGTGTGAATATCTTAATATTTTTTAATCAGGTAGATGTGGCAATAAGTTAGTGAACACAGTAATTTTTAAACTCTATTAGGTAAATATAAAAAAGTAAACATATAAACAGATGTCTTTATAACAACTCAGAAGTTAATGGATGAAATCAGAACCATTTGTTTATTGTGACGACTAAGAATATTCTAGGCATATTTAATCTCGTCCATAGAAAACATATTAAGAACTAAAAATCTATTAAATGTGCCCATTGTCAATAGGTGTACGCCTTTCGTCTTAAAAATGATTTTGATTCAACGACATATCCACTTCTCAGACTCCGTTTTGGACAATTTTTTTTTAAATTGGGTATTTTTTCAAGAGAGGTACCATAAAAAATATGCAAAAACAATTCCCACTTTGTGCCTAAGAAAGAGCTCTGATACCACTTGTAGTAAAACTTCAAAGACATAAGAGAGAATATATCCCTTAAATTTAGAAATAAAACCTTGAAAATCAAATATACCAAAACATTCACTATGAATAAGAAAAGAATATAGGGATAAGAACCCTTAAGGGAGGGTAACACCATCAAATACTCCTTATGGAAGGAATCACTACACAAGCCATGCTTGTTACAAAACAATACAATCTAACACACCTCCAATACAATGATACTCATGTGTATTTATACAATCTCATGAGTATTCCTAGGGGTCTTATGCCAACTACCCCTTATTATTATATTATTTCATTTTAATTACATAGTAGGAATACTATTTTCTTTTAATTACATAGTGGGTCTATTCCAATATTATGGCCACATTATATTCATTTTCCCCTTGGGTACCTACGTAGGTACCCCATATTATTATCCCTAGGTACATTACACTCCATGCACACTTTGTGACATCTATGACCATTCAAATCCCCATTTTCCTACACTCCTAGAGCTATGAAACCTCATTCACCCACCGATAGTGACCCTATTGTTTCCCCCTTCACCAAATAGGCCCCCCCTGAGTGCATGACCCATCTATACATGACAACCACCTTTGTGCTCTCCATGAGACCTTTGTCCCTTATTCCAATCATTGTCTAAAACTCCAGATCTTTCAATCCTCCTTTTTTGTGGCTGGCCAACCACTCCCACCATCGCATCCTTCGATCAATCTATGCCTACATGTCTTCCCCCCACCACACATGAATTCATTGAATATGATATCCACGTCCATAGGTTTCATCTGTTATGATGATACCTCATATTCATTTGGCATCAACATTGGCCATCACCTTTGTTCAACTATTTTCATGGCAGATCCTCATTGTCCCATGTTTGGAATCTCAATATTAATGCACCATTTCCATCTCTATCATGTCTACCTATGTTGATCACCCCTTGACTCTATACGGTGTCTACACTAGTTGCAATGGTCACCCATCCCTCTTTTTTTCACCCAATGTTATCAACCTAATTTTTTTCACCTAATTTATCATGAATAATTGCATCCCAATACACCACTTTGGTAGCTTTATCCCTCATTTCCATCACCTCCATCATCACGTGACATCAATTTTGTCATCTCGAGCTGAGTCAACCCTAAATTTGACTAAAATATCATAGGGTAGAATTTGGCCCATTTTTCACACGTGGGGCATGTGAAAAATCCTTTAAAATATTTTCTTTGGACCTGATATGCTATTGTCTCATTAATGTCATGCACCTTGAAAAAATGGAACAATGACCAAAAGTGGACCTTATCTGGCCATTTTTTCCAAAAGTTTGATATAGGATTCATCAGTTATCCTTATCCCACTATTTCATTAATACATTGGGATCATTCACATCGAAGCTAGATCCAAAGAGAGGTCCATCGTTTGTACTATAAATAGAGTTATTGAGGTCACCCATTTCATCACTCATCCATTGCAAGTTTATGTTGTGTTGACGGGCGAAATGAACCGTCCGTCAACTAAGAGAGTGGAACCGGTCTGGGGTTGTCTAATAACCCAACCGTTTGGAATGAACCACCCTGACGGGTTTAGCGGCTCCGTTAGCCGATCTAAGGTCCTAAGAAAACCAAAGAGTAAACTAATCTAAACTAACTAATCTAACTAAAACTACTAAAACAAACTAAACTAACTAAAACTAAATAAAACAAACTAAACTAATTATCAATAAAACAAACTAATACACTAATCTAATTAAAACTAACTACTAAATAAACTAACTAATCTACTAACTACGAACTACTAACTACTATCAGAAATATAACTTATTCACAAAATGTACAGTAATCTACAAAACATAGATTTAAATAAAACCTGAGAAACTAATTTGCTTTCTGCCCTAAGACAGAGACAGATTATTTTTGTTGATTTTATGATTTTATGAAAAAGAGATAAAACTTACTGAAATTAAACGATCTAATATACTAACTGAAATTAAACGATCTAATATACTAACAAATATACTAAACAAATAAACAACTAACAGACCTGGAAACGCTCCAGATTTGTCCCGTGTATGATGACTTCGAAGCTGGTCGGAGGAAGGAAACTCGCACCGGGTAATCCAGAAGCTTCTCGTAAACGATAGGCTGCACTGCTCTATGAGTTGTTTACAGGACAAACAAGACATAAAAAATCATAACAATTATAAGATTTATAAATCTCTGCAATAAGGGAAACCTGTTATGCAAAAACTTATACTAATAATTCAACTTATGAAGAAGAGAAACCTATCATTCACAAATTGAATCAAGTAATTGCTATGTTTTTTATACACTGGAAGAAATCAGATATGGATTATATTGATTAAATTATATCATTTGCAGAAGACTAAGATAGCTAAAGTAGTCATTAACCAAATGCAAATTGATACACATAAACATAAAACAAAATATTGATATTATGGGAAGCTAAAGCTGTAGCAGAATATCAAATTCTATCTCAGTCTATATTAAAATTCCATATCCTTGTTCTCCCATGAATCAGGATGATATTATTACAAAATAATAGGTATTTATAAGTCTTTCCACAGGGTAAAACCTCCATGTGGCAATTATCAAACTGTTTACATAATCTGGGAAGATATTCCCAAAATCAACTAAACTAGGAAACTAAGATGAAACCAAAATATTTCAAATATCCTCTAACTATCCATCCAATCCAATGCAATTTCGAATTCAACTGAAATGGACCAAAAATAACGAGTTAGAGAGATATTTTATGAGCAAAACAATAAAAATCTGATTCCACAGACTTAGCTACAGAATCATCTGATTCTGTAGCTAGTCTAAAATAATATACAGAATCGGAATTGAAATTAAATCAGATATTTTAAAAGAATTAAATCCAATTATCTTCCAATAATCATTTAAAACAAATCACTTAAGATTCAAATGATTTTATCATTCAACATTAAACCGGATCAAAAGTGATTGAACCGAACACAGAGATAGGAATACTCTGTTGTTTCATTACCACAAAATCGGGTCTCCATATTCATAATTGAAAAGTAATAAAATTGTTTCATATCCAATTGAAACTGATAACCAAACATATCGTATGAGATTGTTAAACAAGAGATACGACACAATCAAACATAATCATTTTCCGATTGTTGTAGCTGAAACGATATAGCAAAAGATTCATATCATTTAATTGAATTCAAAGATAGAAGTACTCTGTTTCGATTATCGTTACAAGTCAGGTAAATGAAATCACATCTAACAGTATCATAATTGTTTCTCAACAAATCGAATGAGATCGTTTCGATATTCAGTTGAAAACATAACAAATCGCAAACACTTCGTTAGACCCATCTCATCAATGGGAGAAATCATCGCATCGAACAGGGTTACCATAATAACTGTATAGCCAAAGATTTAGATTGTGAACGAGTTCAAGCCAAAGCTGGCACATAACCAAAACGTAACAGGATCAAACAAAATTTATCATAGATTTTGATCGTTAATCCTTGCACAACGAGCAAACAAGACCGATCAATTTTGATCACAATCGTTTGAATCAAACAAATCATAACAAGGTTTGACCAATTCATTTTACAAAATTAAAATACAGAGCATCAATTATAATCTAAACTCGACTCATAGAACAAACTTTCCAAATTAGAGCCAGAGCAAATCGATTGGCTAAGATTCACACAGTTGTTATGATTCAGGTTCATTTCCCAATTCGGGCGCGAAGGTTATTCGAGCGTATTGTTTTCATCAAAGAAACAGAGTCGTTATCCTTAACTTGGAAACAATCAAACGACACAACAAGCATCTTCCCGAAATAATTACCAATCCTAGCATACTAATGATAATGAAATCGAATCTGGGCAAGATTGTAACAATGAAACTTAATCAAACCATGTACAGCACCAGGATCATAACCAAATCAAATCTGAGCATGATACAAACTAATTCTTTTGGAGGTAAACCATTAATTTTATAAACTAGTCAATCAAATCTCAAAACATGCCACTCAAATCCAATCGAAATCTAATGATTTCTATACTGGGAATAATCAAATCGCATATCGAATCAAAATTCCTTTTTATTCAATGCAAAACTATATATAGAATGCACGCAATTATAACAGAGCTATTCACAACGTAAATAGAACTGTTTAAAAACTGAATACAAATCATTATGACAACCTAGATTATTTACAAACAAAACAATATCAAATCTTCCATACCTGTGTAGCGACGAGACCACCTGATTATGCCAGCTTGGAATTCACAACAGCCATGGTTGATTCCATGTTCTTAAACAAGATGGAGCTGGTCGTCTTTTGTTTTTTATCTGTCGCTTGTAGCTTGGCTTTTTGACTGGTCAGGGCTGCAATCTGGTCCTCTAGTGACTGAATCTTTGACTGGAGAATCGGAACATCAAGGTAATATCGCTCTAACCACGAACTGCATTGATCACAGGGTGACACTGTAGGTTTCGACAGAGCAGGAGAGGGTTTGGGAAATTGACCGAGGGTTTCACAAGGAAACTTAATGCCTGGGTAGTTAGGGTCATCTTTTAGGCAAGGGGGTAGGTTTGACACAAAGTCATACGAGGGTTCAACACACAAACCTTGCGAATAGGGGTATTCACTAGCCAAGAAACGCTCCACTTCCGAATCGGAGTCCTCACTCAACATGATAGGGTTAAGCTCGACAGGGGGTTTTGGCTTATTTCTTGCCATTCGCGAAATCAAACGGGCATTCTTTTTCCCTTTGGTGTTTTCCGTGAGGTTCGGCTTGGGCTTTTTTGTCACAGGATTAACAGTCTCAACTCTCTTAATCACAGTGTGGGGTAAGTCGATAGGAGGGTCGGACGAGGGTTTAGGTAGCAGAACATGGTAGGGTACCGCGGGTACAACTTTGACCTCGCTCACCACAGGTTTGTCAACCTGTGTAGGGTTCGGATCCTCAAAACCATTCCGAGCAATGAAATTGCTCCAATTATCCTCGTGCAAACTCAAATGATAGACAACAATAAGCTTCACCAGTCCATAATGAAAAAGGCTACTATCAGCCTGGTTTCTTTTGTACTTCTTCGACATTTTAAACAAGCTTCTATGCAAATAATAGGGCATATTGAGCTGATAACCCATAAAAACCATAAGCAAACGCAGGTGGTGTAGGAACACAAACCCGTATCGACCCTCATAGGTGATAAACTATTTGATTATCATTAATAAATCCTGCAACGTTGTTTAAGCATGGTCACATGCATACCTTGATCACAGGAGGTGATTTTGCGTGACTAGAAGAGCAGTGTCCACGGGACCTCTTCGAATTTGCAATTCTTGGACCATCGTTGTCCAGTGGCAGGCAAACCCATAGCAAGACTGATAAACTGTTCATCAATTTCCAATTGTATGTCGTCGACCTTGGCTCGACAGCCATCGAAGGTCATGGCAAACTCTCGAACCGCGCAGAGGTTAAAGCCATCGAAACGTTCCACGAAGGTAAGCCACCCAATGTCTGCCAAATCTTGGCGGGCATTATCAAACATCAACAGGGCCTATTTGCCATTGGGTTCAACTCGCACGACTGGTGCCATGGAGTTGAATGCATGGTAAGGGAAGGGTTCGAACACATACAGGAGCAGATCTATCGGTCTAACAACAATGAATCAAGCCAAAAGGGGGTAAGCGTTAATGTGCACATGCGAGGGTGGTGGAGTCATTCACTTCCATGCAAAACAATTATGGTCAAAGTATAACCGCCGATATAGATGTTCAATTCATAATAGTGGATCATCCATTAAATCAGGTGTTCAACTGATCAAATGCAATGTGCATACAAATACGCGCCAACACTATGCCATAGTGTTCAAAACATTTGACGTATAGATCAACACCCAAAATCAAATATGCGCTAATGTATTGATTCATAAGTTTAACCAAGGTACCAAATAGTTGACAAGCCAAACAAATATAAAAGATTAACATAAGGATCCTATCATACATATATAAAAATTAAATCAAAACCCTTATGTATTTAATAGAATCAAAGATTAGGCAAGTCATAAAATGCAAATCCAAATGCTCCATGTCTTACCAACTCAAAGAAAATCAAGTCATATAATCAATCGAAGTATGAGAACTAATCAAAGGATATTGCCAATCGTGTAACGATCAATAAAAGGTAAGCGCAAATGACAAAAGAAATAACCATAGTTCAGATAATGATCGAAAAACAACTTTGAAAGGAGAAGTTTTCACGCTTACAGTTGTGAAAACTTGACGAATACAACTGTGTCAATGTCGCAAGAAATGAAAATGTTGTCTATTTGAAAAATGCGACAAAAAACTTGATGTTCACAAGACATAGGTGTAGGCAGCTTATAGGATAATAGAAAAAGGTGAATTGGCTGCCAATAATGGAGACACACTGGGAGAAGCAGTTATCTCTGTAAAAGTAACAAATTCAGATTAGGACAGCCAAGAAAATTTCAACTCAAAAAATAACAACCAGAAAATTGTACAAACATTGTCATCAATCATTTTTTCCAGCAATGTTTTAAAAGATGAAAACCAATAACAATCTTAAGATCAGCAAGTCACGATATTAAAGATAAAATCTTCGATACTGTTGGCATGGCCACTGTTGCCAGCATGCGTCCATAGCCTCGACAGGGTTTCCATTTAACCCACTCTGACATCTGTATCCTGTCAAGAAGTTCTGGATCAGAATAAAGGACATCAAGGAGGTTTCTTACAATTTTTTGCAGATTTTCATGTACCGGACATTGCTTCGCTGCCAGCGGGCCTGTTCAGTACCCCGACGAAGTTGTCTTGGCTCCATGCATGCATTTACCCACTGCCAACAGACCTGTTCAGTATCCCGGCGGGTTTACAAGCACTTCCCACGGCTCTTTATTAATAATTTTATTTTGTTTTTCTTTTGAAAATATATGGCTGAGCGGGGTGACGCTTAAAGTCTTGATATTTTAGCATATTTTTAGACCTCATCAGAATTTTTTAGCACATGTCCTTTATTCAGTTCCAGATATGTTTTATAAAAACAACTTCCTATGACGGGGATACATCTTTTGAGTCATTCCTTTACGGAAAAAGGACAGCGTAAAAAGATAATAGATGATCATGACAAACTTCGCTCAGAGATTGAAATCAGTAAACTTCTTTCAAACAACAAAATTTTCCAACATAGATATCAGTTTCAAAGATATACCATTGATGTTTGTACAACTTTTCAGAAGTTATTTCAGCGAAGAATTTTTTTTTCTATCGTCTTTGTCTGAAAATCTCAATATACAGGTATCTGTATGGTTCAAAAAAACAAACTGATAAATTCAAATCAATATTGAAAAACGAAAAGCAAACAAAAACTCAAACAAAAGAAAAAATATATACATAATATACGAGGGTAGTTATCAAGCAAAGTATCTCTTCAGGGCTTGGCCATTCACCGGATAGGTGTCAAGCTGCCCTTCGAGATTCTGCAATCGAAAAGAACTAGGGCCCAAATTTTCAGCAATTAAAAATGGCCCAAGCCATAAGTTTTGAAATTTGGCGTGCTCACCCTTTCCTTCATGTGGTTTGTCCCACTTCAAAACGAGATCGACTACTTCAAAATTCCTATCAGAAGCAGAATTAGAATCCAACCATCTTTTAACCAATTGTTGATGTTTATCTAACTTACGCTTAGCTTGGGCTCTTACTTCTTCCAACTTCATCAAATCGTTAATTCGACTTTCTAAAGGGGGACAATCTTCTTCTTGGACCTTTTGTGACAACTGAAGCGAAGGAAGAAGAATGTGAGGTGGAAGAATTGCTTCTCTGCCATAAACGAAGAAAAAGGGGGAGTTACCTATAGCGTATTTGGGTTTTACCCTATCAGCCCACAGTGCATTCAACAGTGCATTGTGCCAATTCTTGTGATTTTCAACCACGGTTCTCTTGATAATTTTAATCAAGTTCTTGTTTGTTGATTCTGCTAATCCGTTGCCCTGGGGGTAGTAACTAGCAGAATACTTCAACTTTATTCCTTTTTCCAAAGTGAACTTGCTCATCTCAAGAGAAGAAAAGTATGAAGCGTTGTCAAAGACTAGACAATCAAGGATGCCGAAACGAGTGATAATATTCGAGTTTAGAAAAGAGATAACCTAACTGGTGTTGACAGTTTTTAGCGCAGCAGCTTCAGACCATCGTGTAAAGTAATCTGTGGCTGTCACAATATACTTGTGTTGTTGCGAGGACGGAGGGTTAACATGACCTATGATGTCAAGGCCCCATTGCTGGAAAGGAGAATCTACTGTGACGGGTTGCAAGGGAAAGGCTGGTTTTTGTAACCGCCCTGATGCTTTCTGATAGGTGATACATTTACGACACAAGGCATGGGCGTCTCTAAAAAGCGTGGGCTAGTAATAACTGGCTCTTAAAACCTTATGAGCAGTGGTGTCACCACCGAAGTGACCACCAGCTTCTCCTGCATGCAACTCAAGCAAGACTTTTTCTGCTTCGTCTTTCTCGAGACAGCACATCAGTACGCCGTCAAAATTCTGACGAAACAGTATACCGTTAATTAAATGAAAGGAGGCGGACTTTAGTCTCAACGCTCTTCTTTTGGCGGGGTCGAGGTGATGGGGGGCTGATCCATGTTCAAGAAAGAATCTAATATCATCGTACCAGGGACTAACGAGGTTTTGTGCGCAACAAATCAAACTTTGATCGCGTTGTTCTAGGTTTGACGTATCACTATCTTCTCGCTGTCCTGTTTCTGAGTCAACAACCAATCTACACAACCCTTGGCCTCTCATGATCTGATATGGGGTGATATCTAAGTCATACTCCTGCAAGGAGGTGACCCAGTTAGCTCTCTTCTCTCCTAACTCCTTCTGCACTAACAAGTTCCTTACGGCAGGGTAGGGGACAATGACTTTCGTCCTAGACTTCAAAAGATATGACCGGAAATGCTTAACTGCTTTGAAAACAGCGTAGGCTTGCCGATCGACCGCTGGGTAGTTAAGTTAAACACCTTTGAAAGAAGAGCTCATAAAGGCGATGGGTACTTCGTTGTTCTCGGAATTCTTCTGAGTTAGGACTGCGGCATAGGAACAATTAGAGGCAAAAGTATAGAGTGTAAAATCTTGAGAGAAATCAGGGCTCATGAGAGATGGAGCGTCTATTATGGCCTTCTTTATAGCATTAAAAGCTTGGTTTTCTGTGGTTCCCCAGTGATATTGGGTGTCTTTCTGAATCAGGTTCTGTAGAGGCCTGACCATTTCGGAGAAACTGGGGACGAATCTCCTCACAAAGTTAATCTGGCCTAAGAAAGACTGCATGGATTTCTTGGATGTAGGAGGGGGAAGTTTAGCGATGACTTGAGTCCTTTCGGGGTCAATAATCATCCCATCACTAGACACAATGAATCCTAGTAATTTACCCTGTTCTACTGCAAAGATGGACTTTTTGGGGTTCAAGGAGATGCTGTATTTACGACATCGTAGCAGAACGGCTCGTAAGTGAGCTAGATGATCGTTTTTGTTTTTAGAATATACAGTCACATCATCTAAGTAGACTACAACAGATTGATTGATTAAGCCTCGGAAAGCAATATCCATCACTCTCTGAAAGGTAGCACCAACATTAATCAATCCAAAGGGCATTTTACGATACGCATAAGTGCCCCACGGAGTACGGAAGGTAGTTTTGAGTTGGTCTGGTGGAGACATCAGGACTTGGTTGTATCCGGAGAAACCATCCAATAAAGATAGCCTCTCGGAACCAGATGCCTGTTGAAGGATCTGTTCCATGGGTGGGACAGGATAATTATCTTTGTCAGACGCTCTATTGAGGTTTCAGAAATCGACACAAAGTCGAATTTCCCCGTTTTTCTTCCGGACTGGGACAAGGTTGACACCCATTGAGTGTTCCTAACAGGAAAAATTATTTGAGCACTTAGGAGTTTATTCAATTCTTTTTGAACGGTCGGTTCTAGTTTAGGGTGCATTTTCCTTAGTTTTTGTTGGAAAGGTAAGGTTTGGGGCTTCATCGGGATGACATGCTGTCTGAAATTTGGATCGAACGTTTTAAGATCATCATATGTCCATGCAAAGACATCCTTGAATTCTTTAAATAATTTAATAAAAGCATCTTTTTCTTGTTTAGAACATCCCAAGCCTAGATTGATACACTGAGGATTTTCACTAGTTCCTAAATTCACTTTTTCATAAGACAACGAGGAACTATTGGTTTTACAATTGACCGTCTTTTTAAATTTATCTTCAAAATCATAAAACTTCTCTAATCTAATTACAGATTTTGGGATTGAGTTTACCATATCCGATAGAGCTTCAGGAGATTTCGGATCAGGTATTACCGTGAAATCGCGCAAATTGTCATCGTGTGTGTGCTCGTCTATCACCGCGCCTTGAAATGTTTCTTCCATGTGAATAAAGTTGATAATCTGCTGATCATCGTCAAATACTCTCCAGTTGGTGACGTTATTAGGAATGGATGGCCGAAACAATAGCTCAACGGAGAACGCGTATGGGGATAAGCCTTCTGCAGGAAGAAGTTTAGAGGCTACATTAGCTAGCAGATCTGCTTCAACATTATTTAATCTAGGAATGGAATTTATATTGAAAGCAGAAAATTTACTCATTAAGTTCCATACCTCAGACTGGTAGCTTTTGAGATGTGGAGAAAGATGGTGGATAGAATCTCTCACCTGTCTAACCACTATTTCAGAGTCGCCAAAGACGGTTAAATTTTGAATGTTCATGTCCAAAGATTTTCTGAGACCTTGCAGTAAAGCCTCATATTCTGCAGTATTGTTAGTACATTAAAATTCCAACCTACATGCTATCAATGTTTTGTTACCTGGCAGATCGATAATGACGCAGCCTACTCCGGCTCCTTCTTTGGCCTTTGACCCGTCAAAATACAGAGACCAAATTTGATTTGCATCGGGTTCAATAGGTTGATGTGTGGAAGGTGCGGGCTGCACAAATGCTACGATCTCGGACTGTTGTTCTGGATTGATGATAGGCAAAACCTCGGCCATGAAGTTGCCGAAGAAGGTGTCCATCCCTTGTACTTCAGGTGAATCAGCAGGGGGTGTGTATGGTTCATTAGGATCATTCAAATCAGTAACCGTGAATTTGAGGTAGTGCTCATGGTTTACTCTGATTTTATTAGGCTTGCCGTTCTCTGGAAGCCATAAGTGAGACCGGTCTGTTGCGAAGTAACCATGTAGCTGCTCCGACCAGTCCCTGCTTAAAAACATGCCATACACTTCTGGAATATCCACAACGATTATATCAATAACTTGATGAACCTTAGGGTTAGACGACAATCTAATAAGTACATTCTTTAGTTCGCCTATAACATTGACATTTGTTCGATCAAGTTGTATGATTTTAAAAGTAGATGGTTCCACTTCAGCGTTGATCTTTTGGCAAACATATCAAGGCATCACATTAGATGACGCCCCTGAGTCAACCATACAATTATGCACATTTCTATTGAAAATATCAAAAGTTAAAATAAAAGGAGGTACATTCTTACGAGTACTGAGAGTAGTAGCTTGTGGCTTTTTACTCGTAGTTTCTAAGACTACTTTATCTGAATTATTTACATTATTTACATTATTTACATTACTTACAGGAGGACTTCCTTTATCTTGAGGGTCAGGATTGTTTTTAGTGGAAGTCTTCTGGGGAACTTTGCTTTACACAACCTTGTTACCATTAGAATTACCATTCTTTCCATTTTCTGAAATATTTTGAAACATTTTTTGTAACAAAAATGGAAACTTTAACAACTCATAGATAAAAATGTTAACCCTTAATTTTTTAAGATCTTCAACAACATCGTAATCTAGGTTAGGGCTGACATTACTCTGTTTAATTTCTGCTGATTTAGATGGCTTTGGAGGTGAAGTTGTAGTGTTCTCGGTTGAAGGCTTGTTAGCTGTCTTACTCCTAGTATTATAAGGGTGAACAGTCTCGAAGTTGGCTTGGAAGATGATATCCGAGAAGTGTCCAAAAATGTTTGGAGAAGACTCTTCTTCTTGAACTGTCTTTGGTTCAACTACCTCCTCAGGAATGTCAGGAGGCATCAAGTTGTCTTGGGCTTCTAGAATTGTTTGAAGAGCACATTGAAAACTTTCTAGATTAAGACCTTCGGTGGTTGGGTTAGGTCGATTGGTAGGAAAGGGCTTTCGGAAAGGAGGTTTGTAGGTTCCTTTACTCGAGGTAGCTTCTTCAATCGACCTTTTTAAGTCTACAACTTGATTTGACAGTTTTTGAACAACTTTAGTCAGGTTTTCCAAATCAGAGTTTTCAGGTTGTGTTTTACTTTGTGTGGGTCTAGAGAGGATTTCGATCTTCTTCTTGGAAGAAGAAACAATTTCAGTTTCGTTGCTAGAAGAGTCCTTAAGATTGAGTATGTCTTTTTCTATCTGGCTAGCCTCCTCGAAGGCTTCTAACAACGTGGCCTTTTTGGATCGTTTAACCCAAATAGCTATACTTTGATGTAAAGATTTAATATAGTAAGCTATTATAAGACTCTCAGAAGGCATAGAATCGACAGGGATTCTATTTTTAAGCGTCGAGAATCTTTGATTAAAGTCTTTAAATTTTTATTTTGGGTTCATTTTTAAGCTTGAAAGATCCATAACTAAAACTTCCGGAGGCTTACCGTCTCTGAACTTTTCCAAAAAGCATGACTCAAACTTTTCCCAAGACATGATGGTGTGGGGTTGTTGGGCAAAGTACCAAGTGGATGCGTTACCCTCGAAGGTATACGGGAACAACCTACAGACAACATCTTCATGTTCAACATTGCGAAGTCTTATGGCTAACATAATTTTTTTGATATGATCTTCAGCTATCTGTTTTGAATCAGGATCAAACTTGGGAAGCCATTTCTCCGGGTGCTTAGGTAAAGGGTGCTGGGCTCCAGGTACAGCTACAACATCTTGGTCCAACCAGGGTCTAGCAGGGTTGTTCTGATTTGCCATCGGGGTAGTGGGTGTGGAAGGCTGAGAAGGTGAATTGCCTTCGTCAAAAGAGGAATCCCCTCCAGAAGAGGAAGGATATGAGGGAGGTGGTGAAGGAGGTATCCCATATCCTCCTGAGGATTTAAGTTTGGATCTGTAGGATTCACAGTGAGGTTAGTGTCACCTAATTGTTCTTTGATATCAGATAAGTCTAAAGGTCAACCCCACGGATAGTTTGTTTGCCTCAAACTAGCTAACGCACTATGTGTTTTAATAAGAGATCGGCGGACAATCTCTTCTATGTCACCACCTGTAGGATTAGGGGTTGCTGGCTCAACTGTGATCTGTGGATCGTTGGTTGAAGTAGTTGTTGTTTGAAGGGGAATATTATCGTGTGAATGACTTCTAGTCACTATAGGTGAGTGATTAGGGGGGGGAGGAGTCTTGCGATCGCCTCGTGCCATTAATTAAGTTCAGGCCCTCCTTATAGTGCCATTTGTTGACGGGCGAAATCGACCATCCGTCAACTGAGAGAGTGGAACCGGTCCGGGGTTGTCTAATAACCCAAGCCGTTTGGAATGAACCACCCTGACGGGTTTAGCGGCTCCGTTAGCCGATCTAAGGTCCTAAGAAAACCAAAGAGTAAACTAATCTAAACTAACTAATCTAACTAAAACTACTAAAACAAACTAAACTAACTAAAACTAAATAAAACAAACTAAACTAATTATCAATAAAACAAACTAATACACTAATCTAATTAAAACTAACTACTAAATAAACTAACTAATCTACTAACTACGAACTACTAACTACTATCAGAAATATAACTTATTCACAAAATGTACAGTAATCTACAAAACATAGATTTAAATAAAACCTGAGAAACTAATTTGCTTTCTGCCCTAAGACAGAGACAGATTATTTTTGTTGATTTTATGATTTTATGAAAAAGAGATAAAACTTACTGAAATTAAACGATCTAATATACTAACTGAAATTAAACGATCTAATATACTAACAAATATACTAAACAAATAAACAACTAACAGACCTGGAAACGCTCCAGATTTGTCC
>ML808515.1:31606-48231 GCA_009831015.1 Picea engelmannii | reverse complement strand
TTTGAGATGTCCTCCTCCCTCATCTTGATTTGAAGGTACCCCGAGTGAAGATCAATTTTTGTGAAATATATAGCTCCATGCAGCTCATCCAGCAACTCATCAATCCTGGGTATGGGGTACCTATTTTTTATCATCTTTTTATTCAAAGCCCGGAAGTCAATGCACATTCTCATTGTTCCATCCTTCTTCTTCATCAAGACTACTGACGAAGCAAATGGGCTTGAACTCGGTCTGATGTGTCCCATGTCTAGAAGCTCCTTGATGGCCTTCTCGATCTCATCTTTATACTTCTTGGGATGCCTATAGGGTGTGGTGATAACATGCTTAGCCCCTGTTTCTAGCTCAATGATGTGCTGAAACCCCCTGTCTGGTGGCACACCTGGAGGAATCAACCCAAACATTTTCTGGTGCTTGTCAAGGATTCTTTTGATCTCCAGTGTGTAGTGCACCTTTCCCTTCTCATCCACCCGTGTTGAGAACTTACATTCCGCTGCGTATATAATTTCATCCCTTTTGAATATGGATTCCATCCTCTTGGTCGTGACCACTCTGGCAGAGTTACCTGTCATGCCTCTGAGCACAACCTTTCGTCCTCCTTCCTCCACAAAGTACATTTCCATGGTCTTGTAATTTGTGGTGATGGGTCCTAAAGTGCTAAACCACTGCACCCCTAGGATGATGTTGGTATCGGGAAGATCCATCATATACACATCCTGAACTAACTCATGCCTTCCCAAGGTGAGTTTCATACCTGGTATGTATCTGTTACAGGGCATAGTACTACCACCTACTACCTCCACTTTGAATCCTTGAAACTCTATTGTAGGTATGTGCCTCCTCTTCAGTAATGCTGCATCAATGAAATTCTGGGAAGCTCCTCCATCAATCAGAACCGACACTCTCTGTCCTTGCAAGACCCCTCTCATCTTGAAGGTGTTGAACTTGGGTACCCTGCTGATAGATGCCAACGTAGCCTTTTCTCCAGCCACACAGTCTAGTTCTGGAACCTCCTCTTCTGCTGCCTCTAACGTTTCGGCCTCCATGTTTTGTATCTGACCATACTCATCCTCTTCTTTGTCATCTGAAGTGACCTCAATGTAATGTACCTATCCTCATCCCATGCACTTGTGTGAGGGATTCCATGGCTCCTTGCATGTGAAGCAGAGTTGCTTCCTTCTCAGTTCTCTCCTGGTGTTGTCATCTATTCTGTCGCGGCCCCTGTCATAACCCTTAGGGTCACGTCCTCCCTAGTTTATTGGAGGCCTTTGATCTCTTCCACCATTGTTAAGAGGTGGTCTGGGTATGAATTTTGGTTTAGCAGCTGGACCCAGATCCCTCGTCTTCCAAATGGCTTCCTGTAGGTTGGTAGGCTTGAAGGCCTTAACCCAACCCTTCAAGGGTTCCATCAATCCTTCTGTAAAGAGCATCATGAGCCTGGTTGGGAACATATCTTGCACCATCATTGCCAACCTCTGGAACTCATCAATGTATGCCTCAGTGTTGTTGGAAAAAACACCCTACGGACTAGCAAACTAGGGTCAGACTTGCATGCATAATTGACTGAATAGAAACTACTTTTTTACCTACATCCCAAGATTTAAATCCCTTTTTCCTCAGTAAATGCATGGAAAAGGACCAGCTACCTTATTACCAGCATTAATAAGCTAGCATGTACACGCAACTTTCCTTTTTTCGTGCTTTGTTAGGTACACGCAGGATGTTGTGAGTCAACCAACATGTACACGCATGCAGTAATGGGTTAGGGCGCGTGGGCCTTGACACAAGAGGATTTTCAAAGAGTTGTTCAACAACGTTTTGGAAAAGAAGGGATATGAGTTGGCTTGATGCCAGGTAAGCATGTGTGGTACAATTTAGGGTTATAACATATGCCCCCTAATGTGTGAGGTCAGAAGAGCATCTGATGGCTGAAATACATTACCAATCTTTACTGATGTGCCGAACAATTGAGCCCAAGGATCAGGAACCAGGAGGTGTCGTATGAAAAATAACAAATGTCTCATCGAGGCGGGCATACCCATGCTCGGGATAAAATAGAACCATGGCTACCAATCAAATACACTGTAGATCTATGTTAAATAAATATAAAGAGTAGCCATGAATAATACACAGCGGAGCTACATCTCAAAATCAGAAAGATATACATATAGAGTATCCATCTTCCAGAAGTTGATTCGACCTGATGGTTGGACTTCAGAGCTCGAGAAACAACTTCAAAATCTTCCAAAACTAGGGTAGGAGTGTAATATGAGTGTACGAATGCACTACCCAGAGGTCTTCGACGGCTCATCGGTCATGGACTTGATAATCTTGATGATCGGACTGAAGGCTTCAGTGATTTCGAACAAGGACTTGATTGGACGTTTAGGATGGCCGGGTATGCGGACAAGAGACATATTGCAGAGGGGCTGACTCAGGCTTAGTGACAAACTTCCCTTGGACAATAGCACGACAAGTGATGAGACTCAGGCAGCATATATGTTAATCATAAATCTACGAAGCAGGAGGCAATGCAAATTATCCATATGTTTGGAAGAATAACCAAACGGTGGAGGACACAACTCTATATAGAGAGAAAAGCTTCCTAAGGTCGTACTACATCCCATAGTCTAATGATCAAACATACAGATGTGCTTTATCCAAGGGAGACTCATTATGCTGCCAATAAAGAAAATACTTTTCCCATCCTCTTTTTGGGGTATATTTGATTTTTTTGTTCTTTTCGATAATTTTGGAAAAAGAATAAATGAATATTACGTTACAATGGAGGAATGAGTATTGACAACATACAAGCTCAAGGCACAAGGACAAGATTGATGTTCTGGTAAAATGATACTCGGGGAGCAGTTTGCTTATGCATCTTGTCCTTGTGACAGTTTTCTTCTGCGTCTTGTCCATACCGAAAAAGGGGTAAACTACCGTCGGATAGACGTGACTTCAAATTTCAGTTTAACGAGCGTGAAAGGCCACAAGATCGCTCGGCAATCTTTTCATTTTTAGAGGGTCTGAAAAGGGCTTAAAAGGAGACCCGTTATTTTTGGGAGTCCTGAGGGTGAGACAAAGAGAGAAAAAGAATCATGCAAATGAGGCTCAAACTCATATTCAGGAAAGACTATATGGACTCCCGAGCCTGCAGTGTTTTTAGAAACTGCATGGACACCATAATGCAACCAGGACCTACCTAGGGCATCCATGTTTTGGTAAGCTTTACCGCCAAGCTGTCACACTTCTAAAGAAAATATGATGGTTCCATGTCACAACCTGATGGGATCGATCCTATAGCAGAGGAAAAAGACAATGAGGCGCAAAAGTCGGGGTGGTCACTTAACCTATATGCTCAAGTTGATTTTTGAAATTTTTTATGGACCGTCAATATTTTCTCAAAACTCAAAAAAAATGTCCCAATACCTGATCAAATCCCTCCCATATAACTCCTGAATCACACTAAATGGTTTTTGGTATAAAGAAACTGATAAGGAAAGCCAAAAAAATGACAAAAAGAAGCCAAAAAGTCTATAAATAGAAGCTGGTAGCTCATTATCACCATTGCTGATTTGGAAATTGACTCTGGAGCCAAAAGACCCCCTTTGCCAAAAACAGTGATTCTGGGAGCTACAGTGGACGAAACAAACTTCTGCTTGGACCAAGTAAGTACAAACTCCCTTATCTAGCTATTCAATACTTCAATTTTGGTTTTTAGTTTGTTTTTTGGGTGGGCGTCGACCTTAAAAAGGTCGGCCCTAGGTACATGTAGGCTGTCTCTGGACATGCCGCGTGTACATTTGGGTGGAGTAAAGTCTGCCCGCGTGTACACGCGACTGTCGCCTCTACAGCCTGCGTGTACCCCCCCTTTTGTAGTGAAAAGCAAACCAAAAGCAAGTACTGACCCTCCTTCACCTTATTGTGTTGGCAGGATGTATGTCTAGTGGAGGAAAAGGGAGAATGAGGCAATCAGTGAGTTGGTTGCAGCAGATCCGAATGTCGTGGCCGTGTTAATGCAATGCGGTCTACTAAAATTATTTCTATGTCCATTTATGCGTGCAAAACCAAGTCTACTGAATGCCTTGATTTACTATTGGCACCCTGATGTAGAGGCTTTTATGCTAGAGGGGAAATCACTGGTGCCCACCACTGAGGATATCTACTTTCTGACTGGCCTCTCAAGGAGAGGGGAACCAGTCAACTTCCAGACGTTTCCTGTGGGTCCGAGCAAGATCTCGGAACTGATAGCCGAGCATTGTGAGGCTGGGACTGATCGTGTGGGCTCCCAGGTATCTATTAGTAAGATTACTAGCTTAGCATTGCAGACTATATTGTTGCTGATTGGGCGGATTATCAGCTCAACAACCTTGCATCAGGCGTCTCGCGCATAGATGAACTGTGCCATCCAGTGCTTGAATGCACAGATTTTTGACTGGAGTACCACACTGCTCGAGTGCATGAAGAGGCAATTGACAGATTGCCAACAGTGGACACAGAGGAACTTCGGGTTCGGGACCATCTTGTGTTCATTCTTTTTTGAGAGAGTTCCGAGTTTTAGTCCTCGGGTTGTAGTACAAGGACATCATGCCTCATTCCCTGTAGTGTGTAGATGGACAGTATTACTGCCGTGATAGGGTGGTGGAAGGACCATTGAGTCCTTCGACGATGATTTCTTTGCGTGGATGTCACGACAGATCCCTGTGATTGAGGACTACCCATATGAAGGGATAGACTTTTCTAGAGATCCTGAGATACCCGTGCCTCCTGGTGAGGAGCAAGGGGAGATGGGTAAGTCTCCTCCTTTGTAGTTTTTTTGTTTGCATATGTAATTTTTATGTCATTTTGTTATATATATCATTTTTTTTGTATTGCAGTCTTTTTGAAGGATAAACGTTTGTTGCATGCAGATGTGGGACCCGTGCGACCTGCCGATTATGCACGGAACATGCGTCGTCCACATCCAGAAGCCGCGGTTTCCGCCGCTGGGGGAGAAGCAATAGCAGGGAACCTCCCAGTCGGAGAGTCCGAGAGGGTCCTTAGACGAGTTGAGCGAAACTTCACTATGATCACTCGCACAGTCCCGATGGTAGAGATAGAGGACCTGTCGCCATCCATGCAACCTCATGTAGTGGGGGCACCTCGGACATGGGTCTGATTGTTTAGGTGTTTATCCCGTGTTGTGGATGATTATAACAGGGCCCATAGACCCTGAACCTACTTAGAATTTTTTTATGTGCCACGAGCACCTACTTGTATATATTTTTTGAGGGCATAAGCCCGATGACTCATTACTATTCCTATTTTTGAGGTGCTTGTGTACATCTATGTACTCTGGTTATTTTATGATTTTATATATGGTTTTTATCTTTTGCGTCTTATGGATTCTGTGTGCAAAAATGTATTTACATGTTTATGTCAATGTTCTTTAATATGTGTGCAAGATGCCAATCTAAAATTTGATTAGCTAGAGTATTTGTAATTTGGTTTAATCTTCTAGGAACATGAAAATATGTAATATAATCAAAGTTTCGTTCTAAGAGACGTACCCTAAGGAATCGCCGGTGTAAAGTTGGATCATGAACTTGGTATACCCTGTTTAGCTGCGACACAACCAGTTGAGCATCGAGATAGACCCGGAGATGAGAGATACCCAATGACAAGGCGTCACAAAGCAACTCAATAACTGCACTATACTCGACGACATTATTTGTGGTGTCACCTAAGCATATACCTCCGGAAGATAACAACTGGCCCTGAGGTGTAAAGATTACCCAAGCTGCGGAGGCAAACCTCCGCGTGTGTCGACTAGCACCGTTTGCATACCCAACGAACACCTCAGAATCACTTGACATCTGCCATATTGACGAAAGATAACATCAATGACACGTCCATAACACTTAAAAGAAACTTAAAAAGTAATAGTACAAAGACTATACATATGTTACTGAAAGTTACCCATAGTGACCTGTCTATGAGTAATACTTCTTGAGGTAGAGCCCATTTCTAGGCTCCACCAAAGCATTCCCTTCAAAATCAACCAAATGATAAGCGCCCTTTTTTAATACCTCTTTTATGATGAAGGGTCTGAACCACATGGGTTTAAACTTTCCTGCCCCCAGGGGGTCCTTATCTTGGTCATAGACCAGGACAAGGTCGCCCTCAGAGAAAATTTGAGGACGAACAGACCTATCATACTGATACTTGACCTTATGTCTGTGAGCCTCATTGGCTAGGGCCGCATCACGATGCTTCTCATTGAGCTGATCAAGGTGTACTAACCGTTCTTCAAGTGGAGAAGTGTCTGGCAATAACTGTATTGCCAATTTTAGAGATGGGATATGACATTCGATGGGCAAGACTGCCTCGAGCCTATAAACGAGTTGAAAAAGGTGAGAAACCAGTTGCAGTCTTAACAGATGTTCGGTAAGCCCATAATGCCGAGTATAACATCAAATGCCAATTTGACTTGGCTGAGTTGATAGTTCGTTGTAGAATAGTCTTAAGAGTTTTGTTTACATCTTCCACCTGCCCATTGGCTTGAGGGTAGTAAGGTGATGAATGCTCCTTCCGTAACCCAAGATTTGATGATAATTCAATCATCATTTGGTTCTGAAAGTGACTACCATGGTCAGTGACAATCTCTCTCGGTATGCCAAACCTTGCTATGATTTGGTTGAATAAGAAGAGAGTTGCAGTCTCTCCATCATCTTTAAACGTTGGCATAGCTTCGACCCACTTAGTGAATTAGTCGACAGCTACGATGATATAGCGGTGCCCCCTTGCTGACCGTGGGTTGCATGTAGTGTAATCAATCCCCCACTTAGTAAAGGGACCAACTGTGATGACATGAAACATAGGAGCGGGATGTGCCCTCATCTTCCGAGAGAAGATTTGGCACAGATGGCACTTCTTGACCGCTTCGATACAATCTTTGATAAGTGTCGGCCAGAAGTAACCTGCTCGTAGAATCTTTGGGCTGTTTCCAACCCGGATAAGTGACCGCCACAAGCTCTAGTATGGCAATCGTTGAGCATGATGATGGCCTCCTCATGAGTGAGACATCAGCATAAGATGCAGTCTACACCTCTTTGATACAACGTATCATCGAGTATGAGATAATTCTTAGCCTGATGGCGTATCCACTGACGCTCATCACGAGAAGCAGAGGTGGGGCATTTCAAAGTCTGGAGATAGATAAGTATATCTCCGTACTAGGGATCTGAAGATGCAATCAAAAACATATCTCCCCGGATAGGCGATTCCTCAGGCACAATGTCACCTAACTCAACCGGAAGTTCCGAAATAAGCTCTGCGAAGACCAATGACTTCTTGGACTTTGCTGAAATGAAGTCTAAGTCAAATTCTTGGAGGATGACTATCCATCTACTGATTTTTCTGCCTATAACTCGTCGTGTCAACATGTATTGGAATGGATTCACGACAGCAATGACGGTGGTCTTACGAAACAAAACATAGTGACATAACCGTTGAACAGCATGAACTACTACCAACGCAAGTTTTTCGATATGAGAATAATTAAGTTACGGTCCTACTAGGCCTCAAATCAGGTAATAGATCACATATTCTGAGAATGAATTGTCTTCCTGAACTAAAACCATGCCAATGGTTGACTCTGCGACAGCCAGATATAATAAGAAATCTTTGTTATAGTTAGGTGGCCGTAGTAGAGGTGCGGTTGTGAGGGCGTGTTTTAATGTGTCAAAAGAGCGTTGAGCAACTTCGTCCCAGAAAAAAGGAACATATTTCTTTAGTAAACACATAAATCCCTTGGTGATTTCTGCATAGTTGGCGATGAAGCGTCGTAAGAAGTTTGCCTTGCCTTGTAGACTCTGAAGTTGTAGGATTGTGCGTGGCAGGGGAAACTGGATTATTGCCTCCACCTTAAGAGGATCGACCATGATCCTTGTTGTTGATACGATGAAACCTAACAAACGTCCTGACGTTACGCAGAAGATGCACTTGTTTGGATTCAAGCGAATCCTAAAGTAGCGACAGCGTTCGAAGATTAGTCTAAGATGTGTGGGATGATCTGTTCGCTTGCGAGAGCGTGATGCTAAATCATCTAGATACGCCTTGACTATATGCTTGAGGTCATGAAAAGAAAAAGACATGGCCCGCTGGAATGTGGCTCCAGCATTTTTAAGGCCAAAAGGCATCTTACGATATGCAAATGTACCCCACGGACAAATGAATGTCGTTTTGTGTTGGTCTTCAGGCTTGATTTGGATTTGATTATACCCCGAAAAACCATCCATGAAAGAAAAGGCTTCACAACTGGCACATTCATCAATGATATGGTCAATGAATGGTGTTGGAAAATTATCTTTGGGACATGCCTTGTTCAAATCACGGAAATCGGTACATACACGAATCGTGCCTTGTTTTTTATTGATCGGCACAGGATTTGACACCCATTGAGTCAAATGGATAGGATAAATAAAACCTGCCTTTAGCAATTTCTCAATCTCAATCTTGATGGTTGTTGCTTTCTTAGGATTGACTGGACGAAGTTTTTTTCAAATAGGCTTGGCATCAGGATACATTGTGATTTCATGTTCAACTATTTTCGGATCGATACCTGGCATTTCCTCATAAGACTAGGCAAAAACTTCGCGGAATTCTTTGAAAAGATCCATGTAAGTTTGAATTTCTTCGGGGGAGCAATCTACTCCGACAAAGACATTCTCCATGACGCTAGGGTTTCGGGAGATGTTGATGGGTATAGTTTCAGCGATAGTCGCCATATTACCCTTAGCATAAATTTCCTGTGTAGCTAAGAGATTAATATGACATGGTTGATCTCCCGTTATGGTAACAGTGAATTCTCCTTCTTCGATTCGGCTTAACTCTGGGAGAAAATATGATCTGTGATGAAGATCTTCCCAAGGTTTTTCCGGACTAGTCATTGCTTCGATAACTGCTTCATCAGAAGGCAAGACTAAGTCTAACGAATCGACGTTAGCGAGAGAACCCTGAGCCCAAATAGGCTCTAGAAGTGGATCTAACTCTTGTGCAGGAGTCGGATCAGGGTTAGCTGAAGCCTGCTGGACTAAAGAGTACGCTACCTCAGCAGAAGACAAGGGCATGGACATGCCGGGGTGCCCTGTCTTATCCATCGTGGCTGATGGGGAAGGAAGAATCCAAGGATCCTCAAAGTAAGTCGTGCGGAACGACAAAACTTGAAAAATCTCAACCTTATGGTGATTAGATATAAATTTGACATCATCGTGAGGAGGTGGGTAATCGAATGTACCCATCAAGGATGGGCACAAACCAAATCCTATTTTAACGACACCTGGTTGAGGATTATCAATCATCAGGACCGTGGATGCCCCCAAAGCTGGGTCAGGTCTGGAGAAAGACAGTTGATCGATGGTCACTATCCGACCCTCATGTGTAAACAACAAGACTCGGAAAACTGTAGCAACCACAGCTTGAATAGCATAAGTCCAACTCCATCCTAACAAGAGGTTATAGTCGAGGGGAGCATCGACTACCTCTACTTCGACACACACGGTTTTCCCTCCTAATTGCACAGGGAAAGAAGGAACGATGCCATGTGGTCGGAAAGAATGACCGTCGAAAGAAGTGAGGAGAGTAGGTGATGGAGACAAAGCGGGCTGGGCAATGGCCTTCCATCATGCTAATGACATAACGCATGTCGAGGCACCCTCATCGACCACCGTGCGGAAGATATTCAGTGTAAAAATTTTCTTGGGATGAGCCACTACTATCTGAAATGCTACGTGGTAAGGAAGACGAGGTTTTAAGTCGGTTGTATCTAACATGATGGTGCCCGGATTACAAGTCTTAGTAGAGCCCAAAGCACTGAACAAGGCTTTCCTCTGAGCAGGGAAGCTTTGAAGGACCTCCAAAGCAGACATTGCAAAAGGGGTTTGTGATAAATCCTCCACCACAGAGTACTTCTGGGCGGCCCTTGTGTTTGGGTTGTGAGAAGCTTTTTTAAAGGCACCCTTTGGAATGCGTGTCATTGTTTCTCCCAACGTCTTCTCAATCTGTAGAGGAAGAGATGGGAGATCAGCTTCCTTACCCTTCTCAGAAGCGCTTGGTTTACTATAGTCGTGCGCTCTAGTTGATATGAAAGCATCACCCCTAACCATATATACGTTCGCGGATGAGGGATTGTTTGGAGGCGGGCAGGTTTCTTAGCTACCCCCTTCTGTGCTTGTAGAGGCTTGAGTTAGATTTTGCCCATGTTGAAAGGAATTAGTCAACACTGCCTGTTGTTGCTGTGTGACGAACTTTTGAGCCTCTGTAAGTCGAGGACAAAGATGGGTTGGGTGGTCTTTCACGCACAAGTTGCATGGATACCTCGCCTTCCATTTTTCTGTGTTGTCCCCGCCAACATTATCAGTGGGTTTTTTATCCCCCTTACCCTTCTTTCGTTATTTTTTCTTCCCTTCAGGCTGCTGGGTGGCCTTTGGGTTAGTCGACTGCACGGAGTGTACTTCCGACGTTTGGGTAGGGGGAGTAGCCAAAGCAGTAGTTTGGCTGGATGTTGTGTGTTGTATGGATAACTGTTGCAACTATTTTGTCAATTGCTCAGTGGGATTGGTTTGTGCTGAACCAACAATACCATCGGCATGTGGTCTAGCTCTCTATCTAGTTTTATCTAGTATCGAACGTGGCGCATCTGGCAAGATGTTGTATAATAAACCAGACTGAGAATAGATGAGCTCAAATTGTTGAGCCCTCATGATGGCATCTTCCTCGGAGAAAACTCTGGATGTCGTGATGTCTTTGGATAACTGTGGGACCAAAGACTTAAGGAACCACTTAAGCAGGAATGCTGGTGGGACTGGTACTTTGATTAAACTCTTCCAGCGTCTCCACTCTCGGATATGATCAGAGATATGGTCTGCTATTGTCTGTTCGAAATTGGCGAGTAGCTCTGTGCCAGTGTCGTATCTCACATGTAACTAGAAATGGTTAAGGAAGGCCATCACCAGTTCGCCAAAAGAAGAGTATCTTGAGCGATCGAGCTCGATATACCATTTCGTGGCACTCCCAATAAGAGTACGTTGAAAAAATCGCAACTGTACGGAGTCATCTTTCAATGAGTTAGATGAGCACCAAAGATGAAAGGTAGTCACATGATCACCTGGATCTTCATTAGGCTTGGCCTCGAACTTTGGAATGCCCAAAGGCAACTTCGTCGGCATAGGAGGCCAACGTGGATCGTGACAAATAGGATCATTTAACAACCTTGTCAAATTTGGCAAGTGTAACGTCGCCAGGAATGGTAGTTTGGGTTGCTACTGATAACTTGGGAAAAAGGGTCCTGGAGTTTGACTGGCACCAGGTTGTCATTAAAAGTTTGGCTGCTGGCCCAGATTCTGGTAGAAACTATGGCCCTGACCAGCGTAAGGATTTTGCATCTATGGAGACATCATCGACTGATTTCCCATAAAGGACATATAGTGTTAGGCATGCATTGTATTCAAAGGACTTTGGAAAGGATTACCCCATGCCAGTCCTGCGGGGAGAGGCATAGTAGTCTGTCCAGGGTTCCATTGACTGTGGAAAGAATTACCCCAGAACGACATTCCGGAGGAGGGAACGGATCCTTGTCCTGAGTTCCAAGGTCCTGCTATGTGTGCCCCCTATGCAGGAATAGTACCCTGTGCAGGAGTGGATTGTCCAAAAATGGGGTTGCCCTAAGTCGGAAAAGAAGCTGATGAGAATGTGTTGTTACCAAATGTCCCGTTCCAAGAAAATGGTGTCGAACCTATCGACATACTATGAGAAGGTGTTCCTTGACTCCCTGCTCAAAATAAACTAGTGTGTGTAGGATGCCCGGCGGACCGCTGATGCGGACCACCAAGTGAAGGGGACGAAGGAGGGATATGACCTCTTGCGTAAGGAAAAACGTTAAAAGGGATAGGAGTGCCCCCAAGGTGACCTTGCAGAGGAGTGTTAGAGATCCCTGCCCCCAGAGCCAAAGTTTGTAAAGTGGAGTAGGTTAGTGCAGGACTTGTACCCGAACTAGGCATACCGTATGAGAACGTAGGGCCTGTCGCACTAGGTGTGAAGGGGGTTGTGGTCGCCTCCATAGACGGGTTTGGTCCACTGTGCGACGTAGTTGCGGCCGAGACCATGGTGGCTCGGACTAACGATAGTAGGTTAGGAGATGACTCTCCTGTTGTAGCAACTGTGGTGGGAATTGAAGAATTCCCAGAAGAATTAACAACATTTGTTTCCATAGCTGTGTGAGGCACTGTCCGGCGTTCATGAAATTGGATTGGTACAATAAACAGTGCCAAGATATCAGTGGTTGGGGTTTCAACAGAGCCAAAAGCGGTGGTTGATTCCTCCGGGAGTTGTTCGGGCACAAAGGTTTCTAACCCGGTCGCTTCAAAAGACCCTTGTTGGTCTAGCTTCCGCCTTAATGGTGGCGGGGGTGGCTCCAGTGTAACTGGCGGCAAGCCTGAAGCCTTCGTGACCGGCGGAGCTCAGGATCCTCCACTGTGTGAGAAGATCCAAGACACGCTAAGGTATTCTAAATGTTCAAAAGTAACACACACTAAAAAGAAGCCCCTAAGAGATAAAACAAGCAATCACTAAACTATTTGGAAGAATAGTTACAACAACCAACACTAGAGCAACTTACCGGTGCAAGTGCAAATCGAACACGGAAGCACCCTCTGGGTATACTCTGCAAATCATGGCCCGATGTCTGTCCTAGGTACTGCGGTATACCCCTGTAGTCACCTGTGTATGTCCCTAAAAATATTGGCAACTAGGTTGCCAGCACGCAAACAGTCACCAGGCGGGTACAGTTGAAAGTCAGGTAGACCATAATGAGCAGGGTATCGAGCCCGAAACCTGTCAAGGTTATCGAGAGAAAATGGTCCAGAAGACAACTGAGGACCTCGAATGGATTTGAGACCCACGAAGCCCCGTGGAAAATGCAAACGACGGAATCCCAAAACAAGCCCTCTATATGTGTTCTCCACTACGATTGGTCCGACTTTGGAGGGGTTATCTCCGCTACCTTTCCGCACGCGACCTCGTGTTTATCCTCGGTGTTAGAGGGGGGTCCCGAATAACTTCCACGAAACTGGACTTAGACACTCCCTATCTCAGACTCTAATGTTTGGTTTTGAATGGCCTTGGAGAGTTTCCTCTCCAACCTAATCCAAGGCCCTAGTCTTGAACTAGTTTGTGAACCCTACAAACATAAAAGTCTAGTAGATTTTAAAATTAGCGTTGCTTTTATGGATTTGTATTACATCAAGGGGTATGAGGGTGAAACTGATTATGTGTAAAGATGAAATAAAAAAATGAATGAAAAAGATGGAAACAAAAAACTTTTACTAAATGCAAAATTTCAACAACTTTTCACAAAGAAAGATTTTTTTTTTTAAATTTTTCTAAGATTTTATACAGTGAACTCAAAGGAATTTCACTCGAATATGATCTACTTATGATCTAAGTGAACTGCAAAAAACTTACGAAATAAAAGACTTGTCCCTAGATAATGATGTAGAAACACACTCTTCAACCAAAAAAGCAAATGAAAAGAGATTTTTTTTTTATTTAAGTGCTAGTAAAGAAAAAAAGGGAAAATACTGACAAGCAAAAAACCAAGAAAAACAATTCTGGCTTAAAGTGCAGATCGCAAAGAATCAGATTAAAGAATCACACAAAGGGAATTGAAAAAACAATGACTCTCACGCTTGTCTAAAAACCATAAAAAAAAAAAAAATCTTTTATTTTTCTGTTAACTTTTAACTGAGAAAAAGCAGGCTAAGGGTAAGATGAAGCCTAAGCTACTAACTGTTCAAACATAGCTTCAAACACCTGAGAGGAATACTTCTTATCAAAGGAGGGGATGACTGCCCCACCCTGAGAAAAAGTAGCATGTACAGGCACACGACTGTCACTAAAACAACACGCGTGAAAACGCGTGCTGAACAGAGACAGAAAGCGTGTACACGCGGGCTAACCTTGTACAGGCCACATGTATATCTAAATTCTAAGGAAAAATATGAAAACAGGCAGTCCAGACTAGGAAGAGGCCTTTGGTATTGATAACCAGGATCCCTTGAAGGCTTGGATTCTCTTTCTAATAGAAAAAACAAATAATGCAAGGAATAATAAGGCGAAAAAAGCAATCTAGGATAGGACTGTTAACAAGCAAGACTAAGACAGGATTCTAGAAAACCCCCTGAGAATGTGTAATTCTGACAGGGAAGAGGAGGACTGCCTCTAAGGTTCTCTGAACTCCTACACGCTATTGCTATCTCTACAGCTAGCGTTCACATGCGGGTTGTTAGAGGATAGGGCACGGGTACATGCATGCAGGCCTTCTGCAGGCCGTGTGTACCTCTGTGGGTCCCGAAAAATACAGTCAAGCAAAAGTCAGAGAAAGCTGGTATGGAAAAACAGACTCCCTGCTAGCTCAGACCTTACAGAAAAAGAAAATACAGGCAAAGAAAAAACAGAAAACCTAGTCTTTAAACTACCCAAAAACTTAAATAAATCCAGGAACCCTAAAGAGTATTATCCCTGGTACGGTTGCCAATTCTGTTGTTGGGAAAAACACCCTATGGACTAGCAAACTAGGGTCAGACTTGCATGCAGATTTGACCGAATAGAAACTACTTTTTTACCTACATCCCAAGATTTAAATCCCTTTTTCCTTATTAAATGCATGGAAAAGGACCACCTACCTTATTACCGACGTTCGATGTCAATCCTCCGTTGTGCTTGATTACTTGCTTGCGCTGCTCCTTCCACAGATGACCTACACTCAAGACAAACAACAACTATGCATGCATGCTACTTCTATACTCAAGGGTTAGAAATCAAGCATAAATCAATCAAACCATAGACAATTCATGAATTGGGATGGGAAAAACATTCTTTTTATTACTGAAAGTGAATCAACTTACAAAAGCTGAGACTGGCCACCGCTCCTTGAACCTGATCCTGGGATCCTCTTCTTCTGTCCTTCAACTGCTTTGCGTTAAATCTCCTTTGACATGAGGAAAGGCTAAAGGGTTGGGACAATGGATTACGTAAATGGGCAGAGTTTCTTCGCTATATTTTTTCCTCTTTCAAATGGTACCCATACCCCTTCTTTTATAGGCTAGAAGGAGCTAGGGTTTTGGACGAACTCTCAGCCATGCATGGTCGGGAGTTTCAGTTAACTGACCCATAGCTTTTTGTTCCATCGGCAACTTTCATTTTTTCATTCTTTGTTAGGTACAGGCGGGCTGTTGTGAGTCAGCCAGCGTGTACACACGTGCAGTAATGTGTTAGGGCGCGTGGACCTTGACACAAGAGGATTTTCAAAGAGTTGTTCAACAGAGTTTTGGAAAAGAAGGGATATGAGTTGGCTTGATGCCAGGTAAGCATGTGTGGCGCAATTTAGGGTTATAACACTCAGTCGTACTTGTTTTCTTGAGTTGGGTGAGCTCCCAGAAATGTAACTCAGGATCTCCTAGTTCAAATCTATCAATGAGCCTCTGAGTGAATTCTATATAGGATACAATCTGGTTGTGGCCTAGTGTGGTGAGCCCATGGTACCACCAGTCATGGGCCTTTCCATCCAAGTACATAGTGGCAAACTTGATGGCCTCCATCTCTCTCATGGGGTTAAGCTGCAGGTAAGTATCCAACTTTTTCACCCATGCTTGTGCTATCATCTTAGACGTACCATCAAAGTATGGAATCTCTATCTTTCCTGCCCTTATCTCAAACTCAAAGTTTCCCCTGTGGTTCGTCCTAGGATGGTTTCTGAACCTGAGTTGACAATACTGATCTAGGGACATCTGTCTTTGAACTTTCATATCCAAGCTGTAGTATTCCCTGGTACTCCTGGCTAATTGTTCCACAAAATCTTCAACCTGTTCATGCTGCCCTTGCTCATCTATGAATGTGGGCATGTATGGTCTGGGGTTAGCTCTGCTACCTGAGTGTCGGCCAAGCAGTTCATCTGTGAACACTGGCACGTATGGCCTATGATTGGTCTTGCTACCCATCTACCCATGGAACGTGCCACCTCCAAGACTTCCTTCGGATCCCGGTGCTTTCTCCGAGTTATATCTGACTTCCTCATGGGTTCCACCGGACCCTCCAGCCTCCTTATTCCTATACGTATCAATATATTTTCCTTGATGGGTTACTTGCATCAGAAGGTCAGTTATCCTAGTTTGGTTCTCATTCATTTTCTGTAGATTCTCATCAGCTTTCTTCAAGGTTTCAGAGATTTCGGCATGTCCCCTTCTATTGGTTTCCTGATACTCATCCAACTGTTGGACCAATGTGCTTTTTATGCGATTCATGTTTTGTTGGAACTTACCAAATTCGGCTACTAAAAGAGCCAAGCCCTGAGGCTCATGGTCATCTCCTGACCCTTCCATTTTTTCCTCTGTTTCACTGTTGTTTTTCTTCCTTCGACCCATAACAATTCCCCTGTACCTCTGCATGCACCGATCTCTCCACAGGTTTGGAGGATCGAGGCTCTGATACCACTGTAATGATCCCAAGCCAAATTTTTTCTTGGAATCACTAACTACTATTGATCTATTGATGTGCAGGTATTTATTGAGTTATTAAGTGCATACAAGATTCAT
>ML808515.1:13020-27852 GCA_009831015.1 Picea engelmannii | reverse complement strand
ATATTACAACGATCAAGCCAAAAGGGGAGGCCTGCGGGCTCGACCCTAGGACCTCCCCCTTTATACACGCCTTAATATATGCTCTGTAACCAATAGGCCAACAACCCTACATTATTAACAACATCGTTTTAATTATTTAAAACATGTATCCACCCAGTGATGAAGGAGGGCGTGCATGGGTACGGACCGACATGATTTTCGAGACAATTATTCAGCGTTTATTGCAGGTTGTAGGGCACGAAAATCAAGACTAAGTTTCTCTTGGGCCTGGGGGTGCCAGAGTCGGATCGAGGCATGGAGACAATCATTTTTTGGTAATTCAACGCCATGAATTCAGTGGTGTTGTATGTTTTCTGATATGAGAAAAACTTCTACGGCTTGATTTCATAATGAGGTATACTTATGTATTTTGCCAAATTCTTTTGCTGAGTTAATAAAAAGGCCTACCCATTTGAGAGCAGTACCCGGAGACATAGTCCACCAGGGACAAACTCCATTGTCAAGTTTTTTGTGTTCATATTTGATGCTTATGTCTCTTCATTATTGAGATTTTCCTTCTTTAATGGTGCAATTTAATTTATGCTCATTTAATGCAATTATTTATAACTCACTCGATGAAAAGATCTTAGATCATGTTGGTATCAGAGCATTCGTCTTGAAATTGAATTGTTTAGTGTGAATGCTTACTAGGGCCAAGTATAATCATGGTGAAGGAACTCTTAAGACTTTCAATCCCGTAGTTGGTCACCAATCCCGAAGGAAGAAAATGGCATAAGAGGACAAGCGTGATGAACAGGAGAAAAACTTGCATATGGTATTTTATCGCATGTCATAAATGGTCGAATGAATGTATGGAGACTATGAGAAGAGGATGAATAAGAAAGGGAAGAAAAAGGAAGCACATGTTAATGATGATGCTTCAGTAAACCAAGGGGCCGGAGGAGACCCTCCTGAGCCTCCATCTTCACCACCAAGTTCTAGTTCTTCCTCTGAGCATTCTCATCATTCTCATCATTCTATCCATAAAGCCTCTTTTAAGAAACCATTATTAAATTTCGATGTAAAATTTTCTTTACCTATGTTTAATGGAGATACTAATCCTGAAAAGCTAGATAATTGGATCTGATAAGTTGAAGTATATTGTCGTGTTCAACATATTGATGAAGAGGAAGTTAAAGTGAAACTGGATTCTCTTCGATTGGAAGGCACCACTCTCATATTGATCCAGATGGATATCGGTGGCCACCCACCTTTTCCAACTGGCTCAAAATAGTTTTTTGGCAATTTTGGTAATTTACTATTTTTAGTAGTTTTAACTTCCGGAGCCTTTTTGAGGCCCTAAACGATGTTTTTTTTGGGAAAACAGGTTTTCAATATGTAAATCCCTTCAATAATGGACCTAAAATGAAACTCCTCGATGATACCTTTCCAACGGGCTATCATACGCCTAAAACGGAGATCGTATGCAAAAGTTATGACCCCGGGAAGTTGATGTACTAACTTACCCAAACGGGGCCCACATGATTTTTGGCGCTTCATCTCCCAGGGTTAGGTTTTTGGATGTCTAGGGTTTTTTACATTCCTGCTTATTGTAACAATGCCTTCAGAGCCTCATTGTAATCATCTTCTTGCGAATGAGCGCAGTCGTCACATCTCTTCTCAGAGATAAGCCGCCACCATTCCAACAAGCTTGTTTCCGCTGCATTTTACAGTTTCCAACTTATTTCTTTACTAATAGAAAACCAGTTTTAATGTATCTCTTTTATTTTGTATTAAACACCTGTTAATAATCTGTATTCATTTCGTTTTTCTAATAAAATCCGGATCACGTATCGTGGGAGAGAAAACTTTAGGACAAAAGTAAGTGTGGTAATCTTCTTTCCTCATGGTCGAAATTTAAATCAACGACAAGGAAGAAATTTTATGCATTGGGTTATTTACATAAATCAATGATGGAATGGAAAAATTTAATGCAAAGTAAAGGTCAAACTGTACAAAGTTTCACAGAAGAATTTAGGAAGAGATCTCTTGCATTAAACATTCCTTTGGATTCTTATGAAACTTTAATGAAGTATATTGATGCACTTCACAGTTATATTTGTCATACTTTAATATTGTTTAACCCCACCAGTCTTGACGAAGTTTGTGTGCAAGCCACTCACCTTGAGAATAGGAGAAAGCATGTTCAAGATGACCCCACAAAGAAACCTTCCAATTTCCCACATAAGTCGTTTAAGAAGTTTAAAAGGAAGGACAAGAAGACTACCACTGTAAAAGGAGAAGAAAGAAAAACATCTTGCACTCATTGCAAGAAAAGTTGTCCCGATGATGAACATTGTTGGAAACTACATCTAGAGAAGAGACCGAAACAGTTCGGTGGAAAGGGGAAGAAAAAAATTGTTGCTACAATGGAACAAGAACTTGGTTCCGATTTAGGAGACGAAGGAAAGATCACAATGGTTGGAGTACAAGGTAAATATTCCCTTCATGCTAGTTCAAATTCCAAGAATGAATCTCATGATGATGAACGAAAGAGGAATGAATTATTTCACATAAGAGTTGTATCTAAATACACTAAGATAGATATATTATTTGATCTAGGTTCCCAAGTAAACTTAATATCTGAAGCACTTGTCAAAAAGATTGGTCTTGAAACAAAACAACATCCAAATCCTTATCCTCTTGGTTGGGTATGTAATAAAGAAAAACTTAATGTCACCAAACAATGTAGGGTTAGATTTGCTATTGCTTCAAGGTTGATTGATGAAGTGGATTTGGATGTTGTATCACTTGATATATGTGGCATAGTGTTGGGGAGTCCTTATCTTTATGATAGAAAAACAGTCTTCTTTCGTCATGAGAACAAATACCACCTTACTAAGGGGGGAGTGGAATATATTTTTAGAGATCACAACATGAGGGTAAACACAACACTTGTTAGTGCAGGAAAAGGGAAGAGACTCATAAACACTAATAAGAGATATGTACTCATGGTCGTAAGAGAGAAATATTTCAGAACATTTGACGCTTTCCAAGGATGTGATCCTTCTCACAAGGAAGAATTAATTGATATTGTTTCTAAGTATGATGATATTTTCCAGGAACTAGATGGATTACCTCCTAAGAGGGAAATCCAACATGAGATACATCTTCAACGTGATTCTCCTCTTCCTAATGTGGGCATGTACATGATGTCAGTTGTGGAGATGACATAGATCAATAAGTAGGTACAGGGCTTATTGGATCAAGGAGTCATCAGGCCCAATTCATCTCCTTGTGGTTCTCCGATCGCGATGGTGCCAAAGAAAGATGGCACATGGAGAATGTGTTTCGATTACCGGGCCTTAAATAAAATCACGGTGAAAAATTGATACCCTCTTCCTCGTAAAGATGATTTACTTGATCAGTTAAAGAATGATGTTTATTTCACTAAGTTGGATTTGTGCAGTGGATACCATCAGATCAGGGTTGCAGAACAGGATGTATGGAAGATTTCCTTTGTTTGAGTGGTTAGTTATGCTATTTGGGATTTGTAATGCTCCGACAACCTTCATGCATGTGATGACTAATGTATTCAGGCATTTCCTAGATGATTTTGTGATTGTATATTTAGACAACATTCTTATTTTTAGCGGGACTTGCGATGAACATGTAAGGCATGTAAAGAAAGTATCAGATACTTTGCAAAGGGAACAAATGCATGTAAAATTGTCAAAATGTGATTTTGGAAAGACTGCACTTGTATACTTAGGTCATATTGTAGGAGGAGGACAATTAAAAATTGATCCTTCCAAGATTGATGTAATTGTAAATTGGCCTGAGCCAAAAAATGTAACCGAGATCCGGAGCTTCTTAGGTGCAGTCCAGTATTGGAGGAGGTTCATTTTAAAATTATCCTTTATAGCATCTCCTTTTCATACCTTAACTAGTGTGAAGAACACTTTTCAGTGGGAAGGAAAACAACAAAAAACTTTTGACACTTTGAAGGAAAAGATCAATACCTCACCAGTATTATCACTACCGAATCTTCAACAACCCTTTGAGATCGAGACAGATGCCAGCGAATACGCCATGGGTGCTATATTGATGCAGTATCGTAATCCTATTTGTTACCACTCTGAAACTTTTAACCAAGCTGTTGTTAACTATCCTACATATGATAAAGAGTTGTATTCATTAGTTCAAAGCGTAAAGAAATGGAAGCACTACTTGTTAGGGAAGGAAACAATCATACATATAGATCACCAACCCTTACAGTATCTCCAAGAACAAACCAAACTGCAACAATATCGACACTACAGATGGATGGGTTTTCTACAACAATTTCATTTGGTAATCAAGTACAAAAAGGGTACAAGTAACAAGGTAGCTGATATGCTTTCTAGACCTCCTATTGTTGCTTCTATTATTTTGAAGAATACTTCTTTATCTCGTGATAGCTATGTGGAACAATATGCTAGTAATGAATATTTTAAAGAAGTATATGAGAAGCTAACCCATGGTGCATAGGTAGAGAACTATTGTTTGTAGGGAAAAATACTCTACCATCTTGGAAAACTATGTATTCCTACAAGTGAACGAATCCATGTAATACGAGAAGCTCACACTTCTCTTGTGTCTGGGCATTTTGGGGTAGGAAAAACTATGGCTCATTTACAGAGGTTTTGTTACTGGCCTCAAATGAAAGCAATTGTAACTAAATATGTAAAGGGGTGTGTGATGTGTTCTACTTGTAAGCCCACTAATATAAAACTCAGGCTATACTCACCACTACCTGTTCCATCCCATCTGTGAGAAAGTATCTCCATGGATTTTGTAGGGGGTTTACTAATGTCAAAAGGGGGTCATGACTATTTGTATGTTGTAGTGGATAGGTTCAGCAGGATGTGTATCTTGATGCCATGTAAAAAGTAGATCATTGTTGAGCAGACTGCAAATATCTTCTTTTAGTATGTTTGGGTTCACTTTGGGTTACCCACATCCATTATCTCGGATCGAGATACTTGATTCCTTGGGGATTTTTGGACAAGCTTGTGGAGAATGATGGACACCAAATTGAAGAGGAGCATTGCTTTCCATCCAAAGACCGACGGAAAGACAAAGGTTGTAAACCGAATAGTGGTACTTTTGCTTCAAGGCTACTGCAACAATCATCCCAAGTTATGGGATGAACATATACCCTATGTACAACATGCTTATAACCGAGCCTTACATTCCTCCACTCAATGTTCTCCTTTTCAGACATGTTTTGGGTACCCACCTAAAGTTCCTTTGGACTTGATGTATGGGAGAGACATCGATTCAAATGAAGAAATAAAAAAGGACAGAGCTCGCAAGTTCATCCAGAGGATCCAGTAGGTGCACCAAGCAGTCAGGGAATAGTTGGAGAAAAGTGAAGTACATTATAAATATCGGCATGACAAACATAGGTTTGATCATCATTTCCAAGTTGGAGACCGAGTATGGCTTCACATCAACAAGAAGAGATTGAAGGGTGAAGGAAAGAAACTCAAGCCCATTCGTTATGGACCCTTCACTATTTTGGAGAAAAGTGGTACCAATGGTTTTTGTCTAGATCTTCCACCTTTGATGTAGGAGCATCGCTCCATGTCATCCAGCCAGCCAGCTAGCCACGTCAGCGTGCATGCATTCATATGCTAAAAGGGAGGCATAGCCTCATTTTGAATTTGAAATTCAATGTAAATTTAATATGCTTAGGCTGGTGAGCCATAGAAACCATGCCTTTGCGCAGGCTGTAGATAAGATAGGCATTTAATGCTAGATCGGCTGAGATCTAGATCCGATTCTGGACTAGACAACCATTGAATGTAATTTATCAGGGTAGGTAAATCCTGGAGGGAAGCGCTCGATGAGCACCTCAGGTAAAAGAGATTTTAGATATCATTTTGAAAAAAAAAGGATAGATGAGGTTGTAGGAGAAGATCCAGAGAGAGCTCGAGAACACCTTTGTAAAATACAGGCGATTGCCATTTTTAATAAAAACAACAACAGTTTTTCCTGCATATGTTCTGTCTTATATGCATGTCTGTGGGTGTTCATTATATACTTTGATTGTGTGTTGTTATCATGCCATTACAGGGAGTGTGCTGATTTCAGGTTGAGGGTCTTTGAGGTTTCATGTTAGGAGGGCATGACAGAGTGTTGCAGACTCTGAATACTAGTGCACAGAGGATGCACTTATGAATTCTGAGGAGTCAGACAAAGGCGTGCTGAGGCACATGACTGAAATCATCAACTCAGAGGAGAAGACCTCAAGGTTGTTGAATACCTTGGAGGCAGGGCTGTGTAGCCGAAACACAGTTGCAGACAGAACTTTGCTGTAAGTTCTGTGGAGCTCTGCCAGGTGGGCATTGAGCATATGCCCAGTGGTGCTGAAGAAGAACTCTGCTGAGAGTTGAAGGAGAAGACAGGATCACTGAGGATTCTGTAGAGCTCTGCCAAGTGGGCATTGAGTATACGCACGGGTTGCATTGGAGGAGAACTCTGCTGTGGGTTCGGAGAAGAAACAGAATCACTGAGGATTCTGAGAGCTCTTCCAGGAGGGCATTGAGCAGGTGCATAAGTGCAAAAGAAGATAGAACTGCTGAATGTTCTGTGGGGAAGATACTCCGCCAGGAGGGCGTCGAGACGGTGTACAAGAAGGCACAGGAGAAAAGAACTCTTGAGTTCTGGAAGTTGAGGAAAGGTCCACTGAGGGAACTTTCATTGGGTTGTTGAATACCCAGAGGTGCTCAAGAGAGGCTTGAGTAGAAGGATAGCCAGGAGGGCATCCATTCCATTCTCCATCTGAGGGAGAAGAAGGAAAAAATCCCCCAAGGGGTCTGAGTGTTTGTGAAAGATAAGAAGGGATAGCACCAGTGTAAGCGTGAGGAGACTCTGTGAGGAGTGCAGGAGTCGGGAGAATCCGTTGAGGATTCAAAGGCAGAAGCTCAAGAAGGGAAGTGTTCCATACGTGCAGCGAGAAATCAGAGGAAGGATCTTGCAGAGGAGAAAGAGCGCAAAGGTCGAAGCCTTTGAGAACAGGAAATTCTTCCAAGCCTGGGAAGAAAAGTGTGAAGGAGGCTCAAGTGAGAGCACAACAGCCGCTAGATCGGCAGATAAAGAAGTCTGGACCGTTGAGGCGTTTACATCCAGAAGGAGCTCAGGAAGGGCACAGAAGGTGGAGACCGACATCTGTCGGATCTTACTCAGAAATCCCGACAGTCGTTGGATCGGGAGGAGTCGCGCGGAGATTAACCTCTGGAGGAGGAGCGCACAGGAGAAAAGGATCTGAGCCGTTGAATCTTGCTCAGAATCCCCGACAACCGTTGGATCGGCAGGAGTCACGCGGGAGTTAGCCCCGTGAGCAAGAGGAGAGAAGTCCCGACGGCCATCGGGATATCGGCCATCGGGAAATCAGAGTTCTCGAGGTCGTGAGAGTCGGGACACCAACAGTTGCGAAAGCACGAGATTGGATCTGGACCGTCCGTTGGCAGAGGAAACGTGTGGAGATCCAGCGCCATCGGCGTTTGGTGCATTGGAAAATCGGCATTCCCGTGGACAAGACATCAGGGAATTTCAGGAGGAAACCCTGACATAATCGGAGCCGTCCGTTCGGAGGACAGGTGGAAAAGGATCAAGCATCGTCGGCATATCGGGAGTCTCGAGATTAAGGGTTCGAGGCCTGTTGAACCCTGGAGCTGCGAGAAGAGACCACAGCCGTGGATCTCAGATAGGATAGGTGTCAAAGATCCATAAGGAGTCGGAGAATAGGGAAATCGGAGTTTCCGAGGACAAGGAATTCAGGACATCATAAGTCTTGAAACCCCGAGGGTTAATCGGGACCATCCATCTAGAAGGATGCGTGGCAGGAGATCGGTGCTCTATCAGGAGAGGGGCTGACAAGGAGTCAATCCATCGAAGTTTTGATCATCGGGATATCGGAGGTCCCGGTGACAAGTGAATCGTGCACTTTGAAATCACGATCCGCGAAACCCCGATGAGTGGGGGCCAACTGTCATCACAACAGAGAAGGAAGACAGAGGCGTAGTGGAGGCCATCTATCAGAACGATGAAGGATCGGATTCGAGGGATCGGGAATCCCGTAGGTGTATGCATTTAGGCATCACAAACCCCGAAACCCCGACGAGGGGTAAGGTATTGGTCTCAGAGTGATGGTCACATCGGCCAGGGGTTAAGCCAGGAGGGCTAGCGTGGTCAAAGGTGCGTCGCGATTCGGGAAATAGGGAGTCACGGAGACACGAGTATTTCAACGTAGAAAATGCCGAAACTCCGATGAGGGAGACTTGATTGCGGTCACAAGGAGACAGGTCATATGGACCATGCTCTAGCCAGGAGGGCTAGCGCATAAAGGGGCGCATCGAGTTTTGAGGATTGAACTCCCAATGGGAAAGTGAGGCCATGGTCGCGGAGGCGTGGTCATATGCGACAGGACCTAAGCTCAGGAGGGCTCGCGCGTGAAAAGAGCTCATCGCAAATCGGGGATTGGAGAGGCGAGGAGTTCTCGACAGCGAGATCTGCGAAACCCCGAAACCCGATACAGATTCGGGGATAGCCATGGTTAAATGCAGAGGTCGTGACAGGGTGAGTGAAAGGACCAGTGGATTGGGTCATGTTTTGACAGGGATTCCACTTGGGAATCTAAAGATCCGCTTCGGCTCAACACAAGGGTTTTAGAATCGATCCTGTGAGCAGGAGGTCGAGTGGAGAGACCCTGCGGGGTGATAGGACGGACCTCTCTGCGTCAACCTTATATGCATATTTACTTAGTTGTAAATGTAGAGAACTTGGAACTTTTTTAGCCTCCCATGATCATGGATCATGATGAGGAAGTTCCAATACCTTCAGTTGATGAGTTTTCTCCTGAGTACTTGGATGTGTTAAAGGAAGATATCATCCAGGACAGAAGGACGAGGAATTCACGCAAGGGTGATGTTGATTATCTTCGAATAATCTTAAGGGGAACACATCCAAGCAAGGAAAAGTGGATTGAGAAAGACAAGGTGAGGGAACTCTTCCCTCACTTATCTGTTGATTGATGAAATATTTTGGTGGTCCAAAAATCTCTTAGTGGGAAGGTGTGATGCAAAAAGGATCTAGAGAAGACTAAGAACAACTTAGAACTCACAGAAGCAACTCAAGATGCTCAGAATGGCCTCAATAGACAGAGAAAGGGAAAAAAATTCAAAGTTCTCAAAACTCGGTGAAAATTACATCATCGCGAAGAGTGTGTCACAAGATTTCCAATGACGCAAACAACTCATCAAATGAAGTTACGGATCGAAAGATATTCACGGTCAAAGTTTGGTCAACCTAGCCCAGTCAGTTGGCGGATAAGTTAGCATCTGTACTGTTGACGTCAACATTAGTATGGATGATTTCAACATCCGTACAACATACGTGGCATGTGCAGGAGATGACACGTGCCATGATGGCATCAACATGGTGACATGGCAAGACCAGAGGCTACCACGTGTCACTCATATTTGGTATTTTTGGGTTGTTTCATGGACCAGTAAAATTGTGCCATGTGGCAGTCCGTACAACCACATGGCATTTCGTACAGTGACATGGTAGGCTGAGTTGGCAACTGAATTGACAAACTGTACATTGACGTGGCAGGGTGATTGTACAGTGGTTGACGTGGCCCAATGGTTGGATGCCACGTGGCCCAGTCATGGGCTGCCACATGGCAGTGGAAAAATTCCCAATGACAACCCATGATTGAAAATTAAAAAAAAAAAAAAATTGGCGAGTTCGCCAAATCTAGTAGGACCCCACCAAATCTGGAAACAAACCAACATCTAGAAGCTTCACCAAAGTCATCGGAACAAACATGTCAAATATATATATATATATATATATATATATATATATATATATATATATATTACAACAGTCAAGCCAAAAGGGGAGGCCCGTGGGCTCGACCCTGGGACCTCCCCCCTTTATACACGCCTTAATATATGCTCTGTAACTAATAGGCCAACGACCCCACATTGTTAACAATGTCGTTTTAATTATTTAAGACATGAATCCGCCCAGTGCTGAAGGAGGGCGTGCATGGGTACGGACCGAAATGATTTTCAAGACAATTATTCATCATTTATTGCAGGTTGCAAGGCACAAAAACCGAAATAGAGTTTCTCTTGGGCCTGAGAGTGCCAGAGTCAGATAAATGCATAGAGACAGTCATTTTTGCGTATTTCGATGCCACAAATTCAGTGGTGTTGTCTGTTTTCTAATATGATCAAAACTTCTACAACTTGATTTCAAAATGAGGTATACTTATGTATTTTGCCAAATTCTTTTGTTGAGTTAATAAAAATGCCTACCCATTTGAGAGCAAGACCCAAAGACGCAGTCCACTAGGGATACAATCCGTTATTATTTTTTTGTGTTCATATTTAATGCTTATGTCTCTTCATTATTGAGATTTTCCTTCTTTAATGGTGCACTTTAATTTATGCGCATTTAATGCAATTCTTTATAAGTCACTCGATGAAAAGATCCCAGATCACCTAGGGACAAGAGAATTCCCATAAACATTATTTCTTTGAGGAACATACATGCCCCCAAGAGGGTTGCCTCTAGGAACAAAAGCACTCCTAGAAACATTTTTGCTTCCAAGACCATACATTCCCCTAGTGTTAGATAATCCAAAACACAATTATCATAGTTTATAAAGTTAGAATAAAATGATTATTAATTTAGAATATTAAATTAATAATCTAGAATATTTGATTAATAAATATATACTTTTAGAAATAAATTATTGTTGTAAAAGATATGACTGTAGAGAGGTGTCGTATCTTAGGCTCTAAAATAGGAGTATTGTTTTAAGATTGTTAAGATAGCATTTATTGTAAATGGACACTTGTTTATTTAATAAGTGATCCATATCTTGAGTTTGTTAGGACATTTAGCTTATATATAGCTCTTTGCAAGAGTATTGAGTTGTTCAGGTGTAAACTCTTGCAAAGTTTCTTATGTAATTTCTTTTCCTATTAATAAAAGTGTGTGTCTGAGGACACTTCGGCCATTATTGTGGTATCAGAGCTCTAGTAATGCTGTTGAACTGAAGAAGAGATTAGCTGATCTGAGGAAGAAATCCCAACGTTACAGAACAAGGAAAGTCGACGCATACTCTGTCAGTAAATCGGTCAGTTATTGTTCAACTTTTTTGTTTAAAAAAAAAGGAAAATAAATTGTTTTTCCTTTCAGATTTCAGTCATTAAACTCAGAAAAATTGAGTTTGCAAATTGCAAATCCAGAAAATTGACAAATTTGTCCATGGCGAATTAGTTTCTGGCAAAGTAATTTCTTGTATTAAACGATCAGTCTTCTATCATTAAACGCTGTGTAATTTCTGAGTAAGTGTTGGCGAATTAATTATCATTGTTATAAGCATTTAGATTCAACACGATCTCTGTGGGCGCGCGATTCAACATCAAAATTCCTCCAAATTTCACGAAATCGGTTCAATCGCCACACATTTCACAATCCCTTAAGAACTCTTGGGTTTGACAGAAAGTCTTATTTTCAGATCCTCTGCAACTGCGTCAATAAATTATTCAGTGTTTAGGTAGTGCTCCCTCAAAAGCTTGGAACCGTGAATGATTAGTGCCAAATCTTTTGTCATTTTTCTGGCCTCAACAGTTCCTATACAAGCAACTTCCACTTCTCAGAAAATTCAAGTATCCTTGCATTTCCATCCATTTTTTCCCTGTGTATAAGCCCGCGTGTCCATTCAAAGATAGAGGCAATGTTGTTCATTCTAGTTTCACCTCCCTTTTGATGTACACAGAAATTCCGAGTAACAGTGCCATGAGCTGCTTCAGCGTCAATAGTTTTTCCATCAGGACAAACGCGACCTTCAGTTAAAAACGCGTTTATAAATTCATGTAAACTGGTGCAAGATCCGTGTGAGCGATTCCTCCTCCTATGAAGCGATTCCTCCTCCGCGACCATTATTGTGGTCTCCTGCACGTGCAAGTTTATCACCCAATGCTCGAAGTCTATCTCCAAAACTTCGGCGTGTGTCACCCAGTAATTCAATATAAAGAAATCTACTTTAGAAAGCTGTCATAGCATCAGGTAGCTTCATACACCAGTGCAGTTCGAATGTGCTTTTGATCTAGTCAATACTACTTATGATGTTTGGACACATATGACACTTAACTTATGCTATGTTCGAGGAGTTATTTTTTTGGATGACAGGTTTAGGCTGTCTTAAAAGGGAAGCTGCAAGAACTTGGCATGCTTGATCTTCACGACGACGCTCCTCCAGATGTCATCAAAGAAGTTGTTGAAGCAGATGTCCAGTGAAGACTAGTTCATCCTATTGTGGTATCGATTTGAATGGTTTTCTGCTAGATCTATTGTGTGAAATTTCTATACTATTGTATTGTGAAGGATTAGAAAAGGAAACGAATTTTTTTTTTTTTTTTTTTTAAATCAGTGATAAACAGTTCAAATATTTTTTTTTGGAGGTAACAAAAATTTTGTAACTCAAAGTAATTTTTTTTTACTTTGAGGGGGGGCAAGATTGCCAGATTTTTTGTAAAAGTGTAAAATTTTGAAAGTTCCTTGGAATTTGACTAGATCCAAGTACAAAGCTCAGTCATTTTTTCCTTGTTTCAACGACTATACGAGGGTCAACGCCAAGCCCCAATAGATCCTCTTTGGTGTGATGCGTTTGGTGTGTTGTTCATCTTCATATTTCTTTGCATGATTATTTTTGGTGCGTAAATTCAACAAACTACAATGTCGAAATTAATTAATTTATTCTCCGACTCAGATAAACTTGAAGGCACAAAATCATACAAGACATGGAAATGACTCATTGAAAACACTCTCATTTACAATGAACTTTGGCATGATATCTGTAATGAAGATACTAAGCCCACTAAGCCGACAGATGCAGTGACATTAGCAAAATGGGAAGTTAAAAATGCCAAAGCATTAGCACTTATTAAATCTTCAGTTAATGATGAGATGTATGTTCATATTGAAAATACGACTGATGTGTGGTCTGCTTTGAAAGTTTTTAAAGATTTATTTGATACTCAGCCTGAATCCAAGAAATTCGATCTTCAATTAAAGTTGCTTCAACAAAAATTGACTGAAGGCGGTGATGTCCATGAATATATTTCTAGACTTAAGAACATTAAGCAGGAAATACTAAATGTGGGTTTTCAAGTAGTAGATGATAGTTTTATGACCACAATCTTAATAGCTGGATTGCCTTCTTCATATACACATTTTTTGGAGACTTTACAAGTCACTGGCAAGTTAGATAAGATTACATTTGATGAACTAAGTGAACTATTATCACAACACAATAAAACTTTTGGAAAGAAAAAACAAGTTGGCGAAGATGTTTTTTTCACAGAAGCAAGCACAAGTAAGATTTCAAGTGACAGTTATAGCAGCAGAGGAAGAGGAAATTTTGTACAAGGTTGTGGACGAGGTCAACATAGAGATATCAATTTTCAAGGAAGAGGCAATAGTCAAGGCAGAGGCAATAGTCAAGGCAGAGACAACAGTCAAGGAAGAGGGTATTTTCAAGGCAGAGGAAATAATCACAGCAGAGGATATTTTCACACAAGAGGAAATAGTCAAGGCAGAGGCTCTTTTCAAGGCAACAGTCAAGGCAGAGGACATAATCCGCCCAGAAATCAAGGCAGAGGTAGAGGAAATAATTTCGGCAGAGGGAGAGACTTCAGTCAAATTGTTTGCAGAAGGTGTAACAAAGTTGGTCATTATGCAGAAGATTGTCGCACTTCCATTGATAAAATCGCCAAGTTTCATCAAAACACAGTACAATTTGCAAATGATCGACATGATGATGATTCAGAATATGTGTTTACCTCATCTTCAACATTACAGATTTCCACTGATTTTCAAAGTGATTATGAAGATGCTTGGATTTTAGATTCAGGAGCATCTCAACACATGACTTTCAGACATGACTTCTTTTGGAATTTTCAAGAATGCCATCTTAATTTTGTTTTTCTTGCAGATAATACTAAACATACTCCTTATGGAAGAGGAGTCCTTAAAGTTTATTTACCTAATATTGGAGAACGACTGATTTCAAATGTATGGTATGTACCCACCTTCAAAAAGAATTTGTTGTCTTTAGTCACAATTCGACAAGCAGGACATCAGGTAATTATGGAAGATGGCTTGGTTAAGATAAATTCAGTAAAACAAAATATGAAAATAGTGATGACAGGATATGAAGACGGAAAACTGTTAAGGATGAAAGGAACAGTTATTCCAAGACATTCAGACTTTGCAGGATTAGTAAGTACAGGTATCTCCCCTATAAGATTGTGTCATGTGAGATATGGACATATCAACTTTGATAGTTTGTCTCAACTGCAAAAACAAGGGATGGTTAAGGGACTTCCCACTTTCAAAAACGACACTTCAAAATGTGAAGCATGCATTTATGGAAAACAGAGTCAAGAAAGTTTTTCAACAAGTTCATGGCATGCCAATCGGCGGTTGCAACTAGTTCACAGCGATGCTTGTGGACCTCTAGAAACTTTTTTTGGTGGTTGCAAATATTTTTTACTTTTTGTTGATGATTTCAGTAGATTAACTTGGGTTTACTTCTTGAAGCAAAAGTTAGAAGTATTTGAAAAATTTAAGATTTTTTGACAACTTGTTGAAAATGAAGTTAAAGAAAAGATAGGTACACTCAGGACAGATAATGGCGGAGAATTCACTTCTAATGAATTCAACACTTATTGCACAGACAATGGGATAAGAAGACATCTTACTAATTTCTACACTCCTCAG
>ML808515.1:1973-12741 GCA_009831015.1 Picea engelmannii | reverse complement strand
GCACAATGATTGGGTATTCTGATGAGAAGAAAGGGTATCGACTTTTGTCCAATGGAAAATTTATTATGAGCAGGGATGTCATTTTTGATGAAACTGAAAGTAAAAGTGATGACGAAATAGAAAGTCTTCTTCAAAAGTTAGAAACTAAAGGAAATCAAAGAAAAGGAAAATTTCAAAGTCAGCCAAATTCACATAATTGGTATGAACTTGATTTTCCTTCATCTGAAGATGTTTCATCCAGTCCAGTTACTTCGACAACATCATCTGGTTCTTCCCGCAGTTCATCCGAATCTCCTAGCAACGACAGTTCATCTGACAATGATTCTCCACCTCCAAAATCTTCAACTGATCGACGAACATCAGTTTACATTAATCCAATTTACAATAATGGTAATTCAGATCCCCAAACCAGTGAACATCAACTACCTAAATGGGTAGTTCAACTTTTGAAATATGTAAGTCCTGTCTGTTCAACGAATTTAGTGGTGTTGTCTGTTTTCTAATATGATCAAAACTTCTACAGCTTGATTTCAAAATGAGGTATACTTATGTATTTTTCCAAATTATTTTGTTGAGTTAATAAAAAGGCCTACCCATTTGAGAGCAGGACCCAAAGACGCAGTCCACTAGGGACACAATCTGTTATATTTTTTTCTGTTCATATTTGATGCTTATGTCTCTTCATTATTGAGATTTTCCTTCTTTAATGGTGCACTTTAATTTATGCGCATTTAATGCAATTCTTTATAAGTCACTCGATGAAAAGATCCCAGATCACCTAGGGACAAGAGAATTCCCATAAACATTATTTCTTTGAGGAACATACATGCCCCCAAGAGGGTTGCCTCTAGGAACAAAAGCACTCCTAGAAACATTGTTGCTTCCAAGACCATACATTCCCCTAGGAGGCTTGTATCCAGAAACAAAAGAACTCCCAGAAACATTGCTTCTTCCAGAACCAAGCATACCCCTAAGAGGGTTTCCTCCAGGGAGATAGGCACTCCCGGAAGGATTACTACTCCCCAGACCATAACTTCCCCCAGGAACAAAGGTATATTCGAAATGATTACTTCAATGATTATGCATGCTACCCCAAGAAATGTTAAATCCCTTGGACACATTGCTTCCCCCGACATGACTAGGAGCACTCCAGAACCTGCTATGAACATTCCACCAAAAGGGAATCTAGAATTTGGCATTGTCGAGCTGCCTATAGGGATGCTATAAGAAGTTGGAAATCTGGATGTGGGCATCGAGACTGATGTGATGGGTGTGATTACACTAGGTACACTCATAGAAGGAAATGAAGTCACTTTCAACATTCCCCAAATGGATAAACTTGATGTACTAGGCATGGATGGAGTAGGACGTATGGAATTGATAGATAGAAAGGAGGAAACAAAACAAAGAACATACCCCTAGAAAATATAGGCTATCAATGGGAAAACCAGTGAATAAAGGGGGCCTGCCAAAAACCAACCCTTGGGGGATGCCAAGCCCCCAATGCCTGGCTAGTGAAGGTGTGAGAGATAGATATCGTAACTCACATGTAACAACCCTTATTGGTACATGTACCCTCATGAAGACATACACCCTCCAAGGGAATTGAAACATAGGTTTGATGTATGCCTCATGTACCTTAGGTACTTCCCACCCGTAACCACCTCTGAATATTTCTTAGGAAAGGGCTATATGGCTACCACTTCAAAAATGATGACCAAGCAGAAAAATCATGGGTCAGGACCACACATATGAGTAGGGAAAATAAGGATAAATATTCAAGAAGAAATACCTCACAGAGAGGCATGGAAATTCTGAAACCCCCATACATGTAGTATTCCAAAGGATGCTAAAACAAGTGGAGGGCGGATATCACCCCACTTGCTCTAGTGTAACCTTGTGCTTGAATCCTATGTTAGAGGAGATTCCTTGCGAACGCTTTTTGCTACTAATAGATTTTAACACTGACTAGTGACTCCTAGTTTTAGTTTTAGAGCCTTGGAGAATTTACTCTCCAACCCTATACCAAGGCCCTAAATCCTAGTCTAGTGTTGTTTTGCTAGAAAGAAAAGAGTCTAATGAATTTTAAATTAAGTGTTTTCCTTTTTAGGCTATTGATTACTCAAGGGTAATGGAATGAAAACTTAGTGGTGTTTGATGACACTTTACAATCCAAAAAAAACAAAAGCATGTATGCAAAAGAATTATCTTTGTCTTTCGATGAACTCTATCTAATGGAAGGGAGAGATTTTTTTCACTTTTAGTTTTTATAACCAAAAGAGTCTTGCTATAAAGAAAAAGGTCTAATGCATTTTAAATTAAGTGTTTTTCTTTTTAGGCTATTGATTACTCAAGGGTAATGGAATGAAACCTTAGTGGTGTTTGATGACACTTTACAATACAAAGGAAACAAAAACATGTATGCAAAAGAATTCTCTCTGTATTTTGATGAAATTTATCTAATGGAAGGGAGAGATCTTTTTCACTTTCAGTTTTTATAACCAAAACAACAACCTCACACTCTCTCATTAACCATTCAAGACAACCAAAGAAAATTGAACAAAATCCTCAAGAGTTAAACATGTCAATGTAATCTTCAAACATGACACTCAAATGCTCTACCCTATCATACTTATGAGATACAATACACTTCTTAGTCCAATAAAGAGAAATGAAATGCAAATCAATGCAACAAAACAAAAATTTAAGAGCTATATGACATTGGTAGTGATACATACAAGCATGCCCCAATGTATATACATGAAGCAAACCCAAAACTTGGACAAAAACATATCAATGCAAAGTTTCCAATCACACATAAATTCAATGTAAAGGGATCTATAACACACTACCAAATGTGAAAAGACCTACTACAGGTGTTGTCCAGGTCATTATTCATTAGGAAACAAACTCAAGCAAGTAAGAAAGATAAGAAAAGCACTCAACACCTCAAATTCATTTGGAAACTCAAAGAGAAAAGAAGAGCCTTAGCCAGGGTTCAAATCAATGCATATAGATCACTGACAATCTCATGGACCCAAATTAGACTCATATTTGAGAGGGAAACAACTTATAAACCTACAAAAAAACCCTATAGGAGGTCATTATGACTTGCCAATAGTGCAAGTTGTGACTAGCAAGGGTCCGGTCACAACCCGCTAGTGTAGCAGCATGTGACTGGTCACTCTAGTTTGCAAAGACTAGGTGCGACGATGTAGGAAAATTGGGAAAAAATACTAGATATGACATATTTAAGGGATCTGATCACCTAGTGAGCAATGAGGAAGGTAGATAACTACATAAAACTTTCAGAGACCAAAATAACAAATAAAATCCCAAAACTAAGGAAGAATAAAATATCCATCCCCAATGGAGTCACTCATTTTTTTATAGAGAAATCCCCCTTGCAAATAGGTGAGCACTCCCTTAGATCTACCTGTGAGATGAGACATACTATAGGATAGAAATCAAAAAGGTATTGCACTAGAGATACTAGATTATGCTACGAGGAGGAGATAGAATGGTTCAAACCTAATTCCCATTAGTGTTAGAAAAACAAGATCGCGGAGCAATAAAAATCAAACAAATGGGGAAATAAAACATAGAAGATACAAAATACAATAGAGACACATATATACATGGTTCTCCCAGTGTGGGATACATCCACCAAAGAAATTTCCAGGTCCTTCCTTTATTATTATCCAACAAATGAAGGGATACAACCTACACCACACCCGTTGTAACTTCCTCTTCTTTCTCTCACAATCTCCTCTCTCAGAATACAATATTCGCAATGATGCATAGCTGCAATAGATTTCCCTCATAAAATAGGGTTTCCTTCTAGGGAAAAAAAACCTAACATAACTTCTACCGTCAGATCTGTGACCTTATAATGAACTCCCCCGTGTGGAGGAGTGTACATTATTTCGGGGTTTAAAGTCTTCATGGGGTATAAACACGTCTAAAAACAAAGACCTCTGAATCAACAAGATAATCAAGCTCCACAACCAACAATATCCCACTTGGAGACTGATCTCAACAACTCCACCACTGTTGTATATGTTGGACTATGATCCTTCTTGGACCTGGAAAATTTCTCATCTTCATCTTCATTCTTGAAGACCAACTGAAACTGAGAAGGAACTCAGTTTCTCCCTGGTTAGTCCCTTAGTTAACATGTTTGCAGGATTCTGGCTAGTGCGTATCTTTTCCAAATTCAAATGTCCATCTTCCAATACAGATCGTATGAAATGGTACCTGAGCTGTATATGCTTAGTCATTGAATGGAATGTTGAGTTATTTGCAAGATGAATGGCACTCTCACTCTCACAGTACAAACTGATATTCTCCTGTTTCTTTCACAATTCCTCCATAAACCTCTGTAACCAAATCATCTCTTTACTAGCCTCTATAACAACAACATACTCTGCCTCTATTGTTGAAAGTGTAACAACCGTTTGTAGTTTCGAAATCCAACTTACTGATGTTCCACCTATAGTAAAAACATACCCTTTGGTGCTCCTCCTGTTATATTTATCACTTGCCATATTTGAATCAACATATCCCTATAGAACAATGTCTGAACCTCCAAAACATAATGCATGAGTAGAAGTACCTCTCAAATACATGAGAATCCACTTTACTGCCTCCCAATGTTCTTCACCTAGATTGTTCATATACCTACTCACAACTCCCATTGTGTGTGCAATATCTGGTCTTGTGCAAACCATCGCATACATCGAGCTTCCAATTGTTGATGAATAAGGGACCCTGGACATGTATTTTATCTCCTCCTATGTCTTGGGACACATTTCCTTAGTTAATTTGAAATGGCTGGCCAAAGGTGTACTAACTGGTTTTGCATTCTGCATTCTAAACCTCTCCAACACCTTCTCTATGTACTCACCCTGACACAATGTCAATTCGCAATTTTTTCTGTCTCTTGTTATTCTCATACCAAGGATTTTCTTTGCAGCACCAAAATCCTTCATTGCAAATGAATTAGCTAATTTCTTCTTGAGCACATTTATATCCTGCATATTAGACCCTGCAACAAGCATGTCATCTACATACAATAGAAAGATAATATAGCTTTCATTTTCTATCCTTCTAAAATAAACACAGTGATTAGAATGACATCTACTATAACCTTGTTTTGTCATAAACCTGTCAAACTTAAAATACCACTGCCATTGAGCTTGCTTTAGGCCATACAAGATCTTCTTCAACCTGCATACCAAATTCTCCTTTCCTTTGACCTCATACCCCTGTGGTTGTTGCATATAAATATCTTCCTCCAAATCCCCATGGACAAAAGTTGTTTTTACACCTAACTGTTCAATATGTAAATCTTCTACTGCCAAAAGACTTAAAATAGTCCTAATTGAAGTCATTTTAACAACATGAGAAAATATTTCATCAAAATATACACCTTTATTTTGCACAAACCCCTTTACAACAATTCTAGCCTTGTACCGTTTTTTCACTCCATCTTCTTCCTTCAACTTGTAAACCCATTTATTCTGTAATGATATGTTTCCTACAGGAAACTAAACCAAGTCCCAAGTCTGTTTTTTACCAAGGAATCCATTTCCTCTTTCATTCCTTGCTCCCACTTCTTTTTGGTGTCTACCTGCATTGTCTCTTCATAACATTCTGGTTCACCAGAATCAATCAACAATAAATAATACAATGAAGGAGAGTACCATTCAGGGGGTATAATTAACCTGGTATATCTTCTAACAACACTTGCAGGATTTTGAGGTACCTCTAATCATGTTGTTGTACATTATGATTTTCTGGTACCTTTGGAATTTCTTTTTCAGTGATCTCATCAAGCACTGTGTATTCTGGTTTTTCTTTTTCCTGTTTCTTTCCCTGCAAATGATCTTTGTACATGACCTTCTCATTGAATATTACATCTCTACTCCTAATGATTTTGTTATTTTCATAATCCCATAACCGATAACCAAAATCATTAACATTGTATCCAATAAAGGTACACTTCTTGGATTTTGCCTCAAGATTTGTTCTATTTTCTTTATCAATATGGACAAATGATTCACAACCAAAAGTCTTCAAAAAATAATAGTTTACCTTTTTACCTATCCATGCCTCCTCTGGAATTCTACCATCCAAAGAGCTTGAAGGTCCTTTGTTTATTAAGTAAATAGTAGTAGTATCTACAACATCTACCCATAAATGTAAAGGGAAACCAACATGCAATCTCATACTCCTTTCATGCTCCATGATTGTTCTGTTCATCCTTTCTGACACACCATTTTATTGTGGTGTTCTTGGAACTATCTTCTCTCTACAAATCTCATGGTATGGAAAATAATCATCAAACTCATTGTCGCAATATTCACCTCCATTGTCTAATATGAGACACTTCAACCTTTTCCCTGTCTCATTCTCAACCAAAGCTTTCCATTTCTTAAAAGTATCAAAAACATCATGTTTTTGTTGAATGCAATAAACCCAAGTTTTTTCTAGTTTCATCATCAATAAAAGTAACATAATAATGAGATCCACCAAGAGATGATACCTGAGATGGTCCCCATACATCTGTATGCACAAGCTCTAACCTTTCACTCTTCTTTTCTTTTCTGACTCTGAAAATATGACTCTCTTATGTTTTCCATAAACACAATGCTCACATAAATCCAAATCAATTTGTTTAAGATCTGGCAACAAATTTATTTTGTGAAGTATCTGCATCCCCTTCTCACTCATGTGTCCAAGCGTATGATTCCACAGTGTTGTATCTACTCTTGTAGAAGCTAAAGAGATAGAAGTGTCAGTATTACAAATACATAAATACAATGTACCTACCTTCTCTCCTTTTGCTATCACCAATGATCCTTTTGTGACCTTCCACACCTTATCTTTAAATATGGATATACAACCTTCACTTGCCAACTGCCCTGTTGAAATTAGATTTTTCCTTAGATCTGGAACATGTCTTACCTCATTCAACAACCATTGGTTTCCATTGCTTTGTTTTTTTTTTACCTTTCCCATTCAAATAATTTTGCACGGTGCATCATCACCCAAATGAACCTGTCCAAAATCACCTTGAACATAATCTAGAAAATGTTTCCTATAGGGTGTGGCATGAAATGAATCCCTTGAATCTACTACCCATGACTCAGAAATATTATCTACAGAAAGAATCAAAGCATCTTGTAACACATCAATTGTTACATTTGGTTCCTGATTTTTCTCCTACTGTCCATCTCTTTCTTTCTTCGAAGCTCTACAATATTTCTTCATATGTCCCTTCTTCCCACAATTCCAACATTTTATCTTTCCAAATATGGATTTGGATTTGTCCATCCTAGAATTCCCGTGGTTCCCTGATCCCTTTCCTCTATTCTTTTGTCTTCCCTTGTTCTCCATGTTTAACGCATTACCTGATGTCTCACCTGTGCTTTTCCGTCACATTTTGTCACTAAGGATAACACCAACAACATCATCAAATTTTAAAGTGTTTGAACCATAGATAGAGTTACTTACATCCATGACCAATCCGTTCTATATTTTTGGCAATGAACACAAGATTAGAAGAGCCCTGACCTCATCATCAAAGTCCAATTTTATAGAACTTACTTGATTAGTAACTGTATTAAATTCATTTAAATGATCTGCAACATACCCACCTTCTGACATATTCATATAAAATAATATCTTCATTAGAAATACCTTATTAGACTCTGAGGTTTTTTCATACAGTTTAGTCAATGCATCCATCAACTCCTTCGTTGTATTTTCTTTCGAAATATTGAAATCCACCGACGCTGCCAGGCTTAGCCGTATCATTCCTAGTGCCTTTCTATCAAGAGCCTCCCATTCTTCTCCCTTCATGGTCGTCAAGTTATTTTCTATTCCACCCAATGGTAGGAATAGATCCTTCTGATACAAATAATCTTCCATATGCATCTTCCATAACTGGTAGTTTTGTCCATTAAATTTCTTGACCCTAAAATTTCCATCTTCTGCCATTGCTCCCACTTGAACCAGGAACCCTCTTTTCCTGCGAGTTACCTTTCGCTCTGATACCAGTTGTTAGAAAAACAGGATTGCGGAGCAATAAAAATCAAACAAATGCGGAAATAAAACACAAAAGATACACAATACAATAGAGACACAAATATACGTGGTTCACCCAGTGTGGGCTACGTCCACCAGAGAAATTTCTAGGTCCTTCCTTTATTATTATCTAGCAAATGAAGGGATACAACCTACACCACACTCAATGTAACTTCCTCTTCTTTCTCTCACAGTCTCCTCTCTCAGAATATAATATTCACAATGATGTATAGCCGCAATACATTTCCCTCATAAAAGAGGGTTGCCTTCTAGGGAAAAAAACCCTAACATAACTTCTACCGTCATATCTACGACCTTATAATGAATGGTCCAGATTTACAATGAAATTACAATATATATTTACAAGACAATTTTTCCTCCGGAGGCTTCACCCCTGAACCCCCATTAGGGAATGATGCCCCCCAGACCCCGCAGAGGGGGTAAACCCCCTCTGCACTCCCCCATGTGGAGGAGTGTACATTCTTCTGGGGTGTAAAGTCTTCATGGGGTACAAACACGACTGAAAACAAAGATCTCTAAATCAGGAAGATAATCAAGCTCCATAACCAACAAGTAGTTCTCCTTGTGTATTCCTAGTTGATGCAACTCTCGAGATCCATCTCCAACTCATGCAACCTACTTCCTGCACTCAATACTACAACAAATACTAAACTCAAGCCTCTTCAAGAAATAGGAATGTCAAAGCTAGTTTAGATATAACTTGATCTACTCAAGGAAATAACAAATATATGATTTACTATTATGCATAACTGAATACACCAACAATGGAAGGGAAAAATCATGCATATCTATATTAATAAGTGGAGAACATTACCTCAATCATGGTTTACCTTGAGTATTGATTAAAGCCTCTCCTAGTTCCTTGCTCCAAACTTCTCCTTGGCTCTCACACAAGCAAGGAAAACTCAGATCTGAAGGTTGAAGGCTTGTTGAAGTTCCTCTGAAACTCTGCAACATAAGTCTATTATGAATTATTTCTCCCTTCTTCCCCTGGAATGCCTTCCTTATATAGATTGATGGAAGATTCTAGGGGATGCTTCTAGATCTCTCGAAGTCAGTGAACTCCGAGTCTAGTATGAGTTCCCAAGCTCCTATAACGAGATAAACAACTCACCCAATGTTGATCTCCTCGTAACTCATTAAATCTAGAAGGTTACAAGGGTGGTCGTGGGATACCAGTGATGCAACTCGTGATCGGTCGTGCCTTTCTAGTGGTGCAATACACAACTGGTCACACTTGCTAGGCAAACAGGGTGAGACTTCCCTCAAAATATGTGAAATCCAAGGTAGAAGAGTGTGTCTCAGTCTGACAATATCAATGGGTCCTCCATGTGTCTCTAGGGTGGCAAATAGAGCTATAACAACAATCCCCCTAATCAACCTATTGATATTGAGGGAAACATTAATCCCACAAATCCAAATCAGGTTCCCAATAATCCTCCCAAGCTAGGAAATAATCATCGGTTATGAACCGACTACCCTAATTTGTTTTGTGAGGTGTATGGACATTACACACATGATTGTTAACTATGTAAAGAAAAAACTAAACACGAGTCTACCAATATCTCTCAAAGTCAAGCTATTACTCAACAACACGTATTCCTCCTTCCCAACCCATGGTGTTGCAAACTAAAAACAAGAAAATAAATACTCAAATTAAAGTGGAAAATAAAATAAATAAGAACAAGCATCAAATCTAAACAAAGCATCATAAAATCACCATGAACCAAGAGGAGAGAAAACATTTGGTATTCCCACATAAATGAGGAGCTAGTTATATGAACCTCCAATCAATATCCCTAGTGAATTGATTCACTACAATGATGAACCTCATAAGAACAAGCATCAAATCTAAACAAAGCATCATAAAATCACCATGAACCAAGAGGAGAGAAAACATTTGGTATTCCCACATAAATGAGGAGCTAGTTATATGAACCTCCAATCAATATCCCTAGTGAATTGATTCACTACAATGATGGACCTCTAATCAATATCCCTAGTGAATTGATTCACTACAATGATGGACCTCTAAGAGTTTTGAGTTAATGGAGAGGGTTCAGTAGATTACGAAAATACATAATTGAAATAGAGGTGAAATTTTTTAAAATGTAATGTCTAATACGAGTAAATGGTCTTCTATTAAGAGATCTTGAAATCAATAGGTGTGTCGAGCATGAAGCATATAGCAAGGTCTCATTATGACAACTTGTTTTGATGGAAGTACATGATGTAATTTTGCATAAAACCACACAATGATGCTGGAGTTTTATTTCCTTTAAGTTTAATATTATTTTAATCTTCTTTGCATTTTTCATAAATAGAAAAATAGCTAATTTATTTTATATGGTTTTCGTGAAAATGCTTAACTATGCATTAGAACAAGGGGTGCCAAAACCAGCTTGGAGAAACGGAAACATGTATATGTTAACCCATTTGCCACACCATGGAATTATCAGAGGGTGTGCACTACACAAACACACAATAGTGATGACTTGGGCACCAAGTCTTCCTAAAAAAATCTCCTTTATGTCAAAGTTTGGAGATATATTTATCTAAGTTGTGTAAGATGGGCATGGTGATTGAGCACGTCTGTAAATGACAAAATTTACATCTTTTTTAAGGTTTAAGTGCCTTAGTCGCCTAGAATATCTAA
>ML808514.1:68439-103386 GCA_009831015.1 Picea engelmannii | reverse complement strand
TAATGAATATATAGCTAATTACCATGGGACGATATTCATTCGATCCACCATCAATGTGACCATATTTCCTACAATGTTTTGTAGTTTTTGCTATTAAAATTCTTACGGGACGTCTGAGGCAACATTTTTTACAAGGGAAATAACATCTACCATCACCCTTTTCACCCGCTTTACTTTTTTCCCCACCTCTAACAACATTCTGTGACATTTTTCCGCACAAAAATACCCTTTCGGAACCGTCGTTGTTATAGCGAAATTGTCACAACATATTTAAATCGTCAAATATTTATAGGCCAATTTTAGGTCACTATCGTCGCAATTGCGACGATAGTGACCTAAAAATATTTTTTTCCCACCTATTTATTTTAGGTCATTTTCAACGGTAAATTTTGACTAAATTATTATGGTCAACATTCGTCGCAAGAGCGACAGACAATCTAGAGGCATCGCTCATGAGACGATCATTGACCATAATAATTTAGTCAAATTGTAGGCATCAATATTGCGACGAATATAGGGTAGATTTAGAAAAGATGAACTTTTTCTCTTGCATGTTGCAACGAAAGAGTACTTTCGTCGCAAGTGGTTGTCACAATTTTTTCAATATGTAGTAGTGTTAAATGATTGTAATATATTGAACATATAATTGCACCAACATTTTGGCATTGTTTCCGAGGAGTTGTAAACGGTAATAGGTAGTATTTGAATTAGATTGATTTTATGATTTTGGATTGGTTTTAAGGATAACCTAAGGGCAAAAAGAAGATGGCAAGACATGAGGGAAGATCCCACGCATCCACTTTAGTGGGGTTGCTCCAAAGTCAGGTTGTCCTCTTACCTTTAGTAGTTAAATTTTGTGTGTTATATTATTAGATATTGTTATTTTTATGTGTATACATAGGGATAGTAAAGGTATATTTATTGCATCTAAAGTCACAAAAAATTTAAGAACCCCCCCCAAAGTTACGGAAAAATCAAGAAAACCCCCCCATACTAATTCAACTAGTTTATGTGTAGGATAAATTCTCAAAGGATAGAGTTCAAAGGAAGTAATTGAAATTACAACCAAAGGTCATGAATCTGAAGCTACAGTATAGATTGAGAACATATTACAACAAGTAGTAAGGGAATCATTGGCGACCCAATCAGAAGGAGGAGCTAGAAAAGAGACAAAAGTAGTGGTAGAAGAGGATGAATCTACTATTTGAGCAACACAAAAAGTACTATAACAATTGGATATTCCAACTAATCTAGTGGTTGAACCATCACTTAGTGGAGAAACATCACCTGGAGCCTATAATGTGTTATTCAAAGATATGGAAGATGAGGAAGGGAATGAAAATAATGAAACATAAATATTTGGATTCCCAATATTAGACATTACCAGAGATGTTTATATGAAGAATATCCCACTATCATCATTACCTCACTTCCATGGTATGTCAACAAAATATCTTGATTCATTTTTGTTTGAATTTGATATACTATGTATAAGTTATAATTATACTGATAGTGCAAAAAAATTAAAACTCTTTCCAGATACACTTAAAGACTCAACATTAAGGTGGTTTATGATTCTAGGAGAGCATACTATATTATCTTGGGATGGTATGAAAGAAAATTTCCTCTAGAAATATCAGGATTATTGCAGACCTAGAGATGCTAGGAATGATATATTTAAAATGAAGTAGTCTAAGGAGGAGAGTCTGGAAGATTACCTAGAAAGGTTCCTATACAATTATCAAAAGACAAAACAATTCACCTTAGACAAAACCACAGTTAGGACCATCTTCCTGAAGGGTATAAGGGATGATTGTATCGAGGTACTGAATCTCATGAGTTATGGGGATGTATATCAGAATCCATTTGCAGACATTGCAGAGTATTGTAAAAGGTACTCCCACAACCAAGCCAAAATAGGGAAAAGTGTAAGAGATCTTATGAACATAACTACTAAACCTACTCCAGGAGGTGTTACAAGGACAAAATTAGGGAATCTGCTAGAAAAATTCAAAACATACATCCTAAACACAATCAACACCTAGTTAGACACCATGAAGATCAAAAGGAAACAAGAAGAAGAAAATGATACTTTATCAATTTTTGTCCTCGGTGTAGGGAAATGCATCTTGAAAAAGAATTTCATATTAATGTCATTGAAATTTGTGGGATCTATACATAATACCACCATAACAACGAGTGCCCTTCCTTACCTAGACTAAAATCCATTTTTAAGGGAGGAGGGGAACCTAAGGAGACATCATATACCCCTAAGAGATCATGGAGGCAACAAAATCCTAATATGTTTTTCGATCCTACCACACAATACTCAGAACAACAATGGATTCCTCCAATGCCTTACTCTTAATGGACACATCAACAACCACAAGTCTAAACTTGGAAACAAGGATGAAGGGGGAATGCATATGGAAATGTTCATTTTCAGGCACCAACTTTTCCTAATTACCCACAATATCCTTCCAATATCTCTTAGTTGTTACCTAGATTTAATCCCCCTTCTCTACCTCCACCTTACCAACTACCAAAACAACTTACATTTCCTTTGAACCCAAACCAACAGAAAAAAAATGAAATATGCACATAATCCAAGCCCCCCTCGACCTACCCCTATTCCTGCACAACCCATCCCTAATCCAAACAATAGACCTACACAACCTGTAAAGAATCTTAAAGTACATACTTTCCCAACGTATGTGATAACTCCTACTTCATTGAATGAAATTCAATTAAGGTCCGATAAGGTCTTGAATAAACCAAATTCTACAGTGGTTATTCAAGAAGAAGAAAAAATATATAACCAACCAAATGAATAAGAAGACACCCTTGTACAAGAGGAAATTCTCCCTCACACTCCTCAACCATCCGAAATACCTCAAGAAACTAATCCTCCACCTTATTCAAAAAGGTTGTTTGTGAAGAAATTTGAGGTACCTCTAGGACATGATTTAGAAGTTGAACTAAGAAATATATGTGTAAATATTCTCGTACTTCAAGCCATCAAACATATTCCTATCTATGCCAAAATTATAAAGGATCTTTGCATTAAAAATTCTAGGAGGAAGATGAAGTAACCTCCTATTACACAGGTGGTTGGACACCTATCATAATTTATATTAGAAATTCCATCCAAATATAATGATCCAGGAAATCCAGTGGTGACTATAGAAATTAATGGTATTTTTTTGTCAAATACACTTATTGATCTAGCAACAACAATAAATGTTATGACTGTTGACACCATGCAAATGCTGCAACTAAATAACTTAAGGCCAACACAAACCTTGCTGGAATTGGTAGACAAAACAATCATTAGCGCAGCAGGAAGTCTAGATGATGTAATAGCCAACTTATCCTCCTGTGGAGTTCTGGGTAATTCATTCAAAATCCTTAAAACCTGGACTTCCAGTTGTGCTTGGTCGACCTTGGTTGGACACTGTTGATGCATTTATTAGTTGTTGGTCTAGGGAGATGAAAATTTCTAATGGGATCCATAGTCAGAAACTTATTCTCTTTCTTCCTACCCAACTAGACACTAAAGTTTCATTATGGTTGTAGAATCCATATGGGGAGGAGAATTTTGCTCAACTCTTGTTAACACTTGAGCAAGTAAAGGGAGTTCAAGAACAAACTAAAGAACACATTTTAAGCTTATTTTTAGCCAATATAGAATGCATTGAATATCCTCAATCTTTCCAGAATATACACATATTTTCAGCTCTGAATTTAAGGAGGTCTAGAATCCCTCCACTTCTACATTGTTCACTATATCAACAATAAATGAAGAAGAAGAGTCAACCATTCAGACTATTGAAATTAGTCCTAGAAAATATCTATATATCAATTCTATCTTGGAATTGGATCAACAAAAACAATTGATCCAAATGATTCAAGGGAAGTCCGATGATTTTTCATGGGATTACTATGACATGAAAGGAATTCACCCAGATACATGTATACACCATATTTACACCAATGATCAAATTATACCTATTAGGCAGCCCCAAAGAAGAATGAATCCATCCTTAAAAGATATAGTGAAAGAAGATCTCCAAAAACTCCTACATTTCAATTTTATTTACCCTATTTTAGATAGCAAGTGGGTATCCCCATTAGTTATTTTCCTTAATAAGAATGGAAAATGGAGGATTTGTGTGGAATTTAGAGAGATGAACAAGGATACCTATATATATTATTTTACTTTGTCTTTCATAGACCAGGTCTTGGACACCTTGTTTGAGAAGAGATAATTTTATTTCTTAGATGGGTTTAGTGGATACAACCAGATCCAAATTACCCCTGAAGATTAGGAGAAAACCACATTTACTTTCCCATGGGGTACTTATTATTATAGGGTTCTTTCCTTTGGTTTGTGTAATGCCCCTATCATATTTCAAAGGGTTTTCCTAGCTATTTTTTCTTATTTAACCCATGACTATGTAGAATTATATATGGACGACTTCAAAGTATATGGGGATGATTTCCAACAAGCATTGGACAATTTGGAGAAAGTATTGATCAAGTGTAGAGAGACTAACCTTTCCCTCAGTCATGAAAAATCTAGAATGATGCTCACTGAAGGGATTAGCTTGAGCCATCATATTTCCAGTACCGGAATAAGGGTAGACCCTGCCAAAATTGACATTATTTCTCAAATTATAATCCCTAGCTCACATAAAGAAGTTAGAAGCTTCTTAGGGCATGCTGGATATTATAGGAGATTCATTCAGAATTTTAAAAACTTAGCTGCCCCACTATTCAAATTGTTAGCAAAGGAGGTTGAATTCCATTGGGATGAACAATGCCATATTTCTTTTGAAATTTTAAAGAAAAATCTTTCAAGTGCACCTATTTTAAGAGGACCAAATTGGTCTCTCCCCTTTCATATCTGCACTGATAATTCATATATAGTTTTGGGAGATGTTCTAAGACAAAGAGAAAACCAACTTCCTTATGCTATCTACTTTTTCAACAAAAATCTCTCCCCTACCGAAGTAAATTATACTGTCATTGAAAAAGAATTATTATCAGTAGTCCATTCCATTAATACATTCATACACTACATAACAAGGTGTGAGTTTTTTGTACACACAATCCACTCAACCATTAGGTTTTTAATGAATAAATCAGTGACAAATGCTAGAGTTACTATATGGTTGTTACTATTGCAAGAATTCAATATTACGTTCATTAACAGACCTGGAAGAGATAATCTCGTTGTTGATTTCCTATCTATACTTCTTCATACAAGTGATAATGCACCATTGGATGACAATTTCCAAGATTAAAATTTGTTTTTTTATTTCTACTTACATTCCTTGGTATGCAGATGTGGCTAACTGTCTTGTAATAGGAAAATTACCTCAGAATCTGTCCCCTCGAGAAAAACATAGGATTATTCAGTTGAGTGAAAATTATATGTGGAATGATGACTATATATACCGTACAGGGCCTGATTTGGTGATTAGAAGATGTGTACAGGAGGATGCTATGTATAATATCTTCAAATCCTTCTATGATGGCCCAAGTGGAGGCCATTTTATTGATAAGAGGACATCATACAAAATACTGTAGTCAGGCTCCTATTGGCCAACTATTTTTAAGGATGCAAATAAGTATGCAGCCAACTGTGATGATTTTCAAAGGATGGGGAAACCAACTGCAAGTGATGAGATGCCTCTCCAAGATTAGGTAGTAAATGAACCTTTTGAGAAATGGGATTTGGACTTTGTAGGACCTATCAACCCCATGTCTTGAAAAAGAAGGTACATACTGGTCTATACAGATTATGTGACTAAATGGGTAGAGGCTAAATCTTTGTACTCTACAAATGAACAATCTGTTGTTGATTTTCTATTTGAAGATATCTTTACTCATTTTGGCGTGCCTCAAGAAATAGGACAGACCAAGGAACCCTATTTACCTCCAATTTGGTCAAAGAAATTATTGAACAATATCATATTAAACATATAAAATCTTCACCTTATCACCCCCAAGAAAATGAACAAGTGGAATCAACTAACAAGGTGATAGAGGCTATTCTCACCAAGGCAACTCAATTACACAATAAATACTAGGTTGATCGGTTTCCTTAGGCCTTATGGGCCTACAAAACAACTTGGAGAAACAAAACATGCCATACACCTTGTGGATTGGTGTATGGGTAGCAGGTGTTTCTTCCCATAGAATTTCAAGTAAAGACTTTCAGGACTGCTATGCAATTGGGGATGGATTTAGATGAAGCTAAAAAATAGAGGATATTGTAGTTGAATGAGCTTGATGAAATCATATAGGATACTCTTCAAAGGACTACAATAATTCAAGAAAAAAAGACTAAATGGCATGATAATTACATCAATAAGAAATCTTTCCAGTCAGGTGATTGGGCCTTGTTGTATAACAGTAGGTTCAAGAATTTCAAGGGTAAATTGTCCACTCGATGGTTGGGACCCTATGAAGTAGACATAGTTTATGATAATGATTCAGTGAAGATAGAAGCCATTGATGAATATCATACGTCCTTTGTTGTAAATGGGAATCAATTGAAATTGTATCATAAGCCTCTGTCTAAAGAGGATTTTATCAAACAATTTCTTCAAAACTATGAAATGCAATTGGTAAGCAAGAGGAGTTCTCCTCCTGCTGATCCACCACTGTAAGTTTTTCTTTGTGATTTAATTTAAATTTGTACATATATTTATATAGGTGTGTTGTTAGATAGTGATTTTTGTGTTACTAACAAAAGAAAAAGCTAATTGTGTTCTCATGTAGATAAGAAATAAGAAGGACATTTGTCATGTGTAAGTTTCTTCCTTTATCCATCCTTGGTAGATTACTCATGGAAAAAGATCCTAATGGAGTTTTCTTTAAGTTTTCCAGACTCCTTAAAATTTAAAACACCGAAGAGAATTAACTGATCTAGGCTCGAGAAAAATCCAAAGGACAATAGATGGAGTTTTCTTTAAGTTTTTCAGACTCATTAAAATTGAAAACACCGACGAGCATTAACTGACCCAAGCTCAAGAAAAATCCACAGGACAATAGTAGTTAGGTTTTCCTTTCCAATAAAATGGAAGTGGCAACAAAAGTAGTGGTTAGTCTGGTTCCAAAAAGAGGAGGTTTCTGCATCTCTACAGGAGGTTGTCTAGTTACAATTTCCTTCTTGTTACAGATCTTGGAGTCGAATCATTGGATTCGTTTTGCCTCATTTTATGACACTTCTACTGCAATTTCAACATTCCCATAACAATGTGTTGTTTATAGTTTTTCCAACATGATCCTTCAATAGAACAAATTCACATAAAACATCAGTAAGTGCCAACATCTACTCCAGATTGACCCTCAGAACATGTTTAGCTACAAAGAAAAGCCTACAAGATTCTAGGTACCTTATTTAAACTTCATCTAGTACTTGGAACATTCTCTGTGTTTATCTGGTACTGAATAAAACTTGTTGTGTTCATATGGTACTGGAAATGAATCTCTGTGTTGGTCCGTTACTAAAACAATTTGTTGTGTTGGTCCAGTACTAAACCATTCTCTATGTTGGTATGGTATTAAGCCTGTGATCCGGTACTGATGGTGGAATTCTGGTGACATTGTTCTATACTTGATATTTCCCTTAATTGACAAAGTACACTTCAAGTAATGGAGGTATGAGCTCATTGTTTATTCCTTTTATTAAGAATCACGTTAATTTTGTGTTAAACATATGGTTATTATCATATACCTTTGTTACCTTAAGCTATTAAACCTCCCTATCATTATCTTATGAGGTATTCATGTTTATTCCCCTATTTTGAAAATCATTTATGATGAACACACATCTCTTCATGAAGTGATCGTCCAGTTTGAAAATCTCTTGTCAAAAAATTTCGTTCATGTGATGTCGAAATTATGATTATGCCACCTTCTATAACCTTATGTTGTTTCAAACCTATGATGTAGACTGCCGCCCAATGGTGAATTTTGGTCACATCACCCACATTCTCTGTAATCATTATGAAAACCAATGAGAATGGGATGTAACGCTACTTCTGGGTATGATCGTCACATTATCCATGGATACGATCCCTCGACATAATTTATGATTTTTTCCTTACCTCACCATCATTGCAAAGATTTTACCATTGTCTTATTATTTTCATTATAAACGCTCTTCTGGATGGTTTCACCATCTAGATGAGCATTATTTACCCGCTTCATACTATACACCTCCACTCTATTCACTCCTACTATCAATTCATCCCATTACTCTGTCTCTGTCACCCTATTCTTGTAGATTTTCTTCTAGTACCAAACCCTCGCCCAAATTTTGTTTCCTACACTTATTTTGAGACATGTTTTCAAGACGACATGGGGGTTGACAAGAACGAACCTGTTAGAAGAACGAAGTAGATCCTGTTGGCCCTAGTTCACCAAAATCTGTTAGCAAATTGGACAAAGGAAAGACACTATTGTTAGAAGAACAACCTGCACATATGGGGGAAAATGAACAATCATCCAAAACCAAGAAAATTCACCCAGACCTGTCCACTAAAATAAAAACACAAATTAGTGAGAAAAGGAGGAAAAAACAAAGGTCTGGTAGTGTTCCAGAAGTAATTGTTGAATTACCTCAGGAGAAGGTTGCAAAAATTGCAGAAAGTGTTCCATAAGTGATTGTTTAAGTACCTCAGGAGAAGGTTGGAGAATTAAATTGAGAGTCAAAGGTAAGAAGCAACTTAGATTCAATGAATGGAGTGCTATGGAAAAGTCCTCGAGAAAAAAGAAAAGGAGTACACAAGAATAACAAGTTCCATCCCCTACATCTGAGTCCTCTAGAAGAAAAAAAGGAAGGCACGGGAAAAACAAAGTCCAGTGCCCATATTTGAGCCTAAAAAGAAGAAGAGGAGATTGTTTGAGGAGGAAATTTATATTCCTATTAGCAAACCCAAGGAAGCATCAGGTCCAACACGAAAAAAAATTAGACCATGGCTAAGCAGGTGACAATTCCTCATGTTCCTTCTTTTCCAGAGGATCTAGTTGAAATTCCAACCTCACCAGAGAAAGAAGACATGTATGTAGAAACTATTAGTGAAATTGAGGAATTAGTGACAAAGACATTGAAGGATTTAAGGAAGGAATTTGAAGCCGGGGAGGAGATACATGAGCAAGAAACACTTGAGCCTGTCATTTCTTTGACCAAACATCAGTTGGTATTGAAAGTTGAAAGGCTTACAAAACATAATGAATAATTGAAGAAATAAGTGGAGGAGTATAAATTTTTGGACAGGCACATCAAGAAAAAAAATGCACAACTAAAGGAGAATAACCGAAGGTTACAAGATGAGCATGATGAGGTCTCTGCCAAGCTCAATAAGGTTCTAAACCTAATATAGTACACATGATTTGTTAAGATGGATCTTAAGGATGAGGCTTTAGGTTTTGATATCTTAAAACCAAACAATTAATGTTCAAGCAAGGTGGAGGACAACAACAGTTTTGCAATTTTGAGGACCGATTCAACAATTTTTGCATGAGGACATGCAATGAATTGGGCATGGGGGAAATGTTGGGTCTCCTTTTTGATACCTCCAATTTCCTTATCTCTTCCTATATCTTGACCAACTTTGCCTTAGACATATGCACTATTTTCCTATTTTCTTCAAAGACATTTCTTTTAGCCATTCTTGTGTATATATGAGGTAACTTATGTTTAAATCGTGATTTTGACATTTATTAATGATTTTAATTGAATAATTTATGTTAAATGATCTCTAATTACTTTGAATGATCCAAGCATACCTTATGAAACAATTCCTATTCATCTGGTACCCATTTCGGCGTTCATCCGGTACCCATTTCTGCGCTCGTCCGATACCTATTTCTGCGCTTGTCTGGTAACAATGTTGTGTTCATCTGGTACCTATTTTTATGCTCATCCGATACCTATTCCTATGCTAATCTGATACCAATATATTTGACTGTGTGTGTATGGTACCAATCTTCTTGTTCCAGCTGTGCGCGTCCGATACCAGTTCTGCATTTGTAGGCTTGGGTGTTTGAACGAGCTTGCTCTCGATGGGTCCAAAGAGTTTGTTGGCTCGAACATCCTTTGTTCATTGAATACCATGATACACTTCATCCTCATGCACTTCGTGTCATGAGGATGAAATCGTTTTCTTGAAAAAATATACATCAACCAATTGTAATATTTTTGCAGTCATTTAATGATTATCTCCATACTTTGATTGTAACCGTTGTTTCTCTTTAAAAGAGAGGGCCTTGTAGATGATAGATATATAGAAACATAGTTAAGCATTGTTATTCTATAGAATTGATTCTTGAAGACTGTTGATTGTACCCCCTTATAGTTATGAGGATGAAGTAGGCCAATAGGTTTGGAAGGATGCCATGATGGAAGAGTATTAGTCCATCATGAAGAATGATGTGTGGGAGATAGTTCTGAGACCATAGGGGAAGTTAGTAGTGAATTCCAAGTGTATCTATAATATTGGAGCAGATGGAAACATTGAGAAGTAAAAAGTGAGGTTTGTGGCGAGAGGATTATCTTAGAAAGAGGGAGTGGACTATGAGGATACTTTTTCTCCAGTTGCTAGGTACACTTCCATCAGGACTATTATTTCTCTTGCTTCGGTCATGGGTTGGATATTACATCAGATGGATGTAAATAATGCATTTCTCAACGGTGTGATTGAGGAAGAAGTGTACATAGAGAAACCTCATTCATTTTTTATACATTAGAAGGAGTCTCATGTTTGTATATTAAAGAATGCTTTGTATGGACTCAAGCAGGAACCCAGGGCATGGTACTCCAGGATTGATGGATACTTGATGAGATTTGGCTTCACTAAGAGTGATGTAGATACCAAGATTTACTACAAGTTTGTTGATGGTGATGTGTTGATCTTGGTGCTATATGTTGATGATTTGTTCCTTATGGGGAAGAGAGACTCATTGTCAGGTGCAAGAGGGATTTAGCCTCAGAGTTTGAAATGAAGGATATTGGCTTGATGCATTATTTCTTAGGATTGGATGTGTGGAAAAGACCAGGTGAGATATTCCTTGGACAAGCAAAGTACACAGTTGAGATCTTGAGCATATTCGTTATGATGGATTGCAAGTCCATGGATACACCTATGATAACAAATATGAAGAAGCTGAGTGATTTTTCTTCAGATTCAGATTTGGTCGATCCCAATATGTGCATGCAGTTGATTGGATCCTTGATGTACCTAGTTAACACCGAGCTATATATTTTCTTTACATAGAGAACCCTAAGCCAGTTTATGGTTGAGTCGAGGAAATTCCATTGGGTTACAGTAAAGCATGTGTTGAGGTACCTATGTGGTACTGTTGGATATGTTCTGAGATATGTCTTAGGTGATGAAGTGAGGCTACATGGATATAATGATTCTGAATGGGCAGGGATTGCAGTGGATAGAAAACTTAGGATCAGCTATGGTATCTTGGATTAGCAGGAAGAAAACTTTTGTAGCACTTAGTACAACATAAGTGGAGTATATCATAACTAGTGTCGCAATTCGCAAAGCAGTATGACTTCAAAATCTTATTGCATGACTATTTGATCATAAGATAGAGATGACCTTGATACATTGCAATAATCAAAGTTGTGTCAAGATTTCAAAAAATCCAGTATTCCATGATAGGTCGAAGAACATTGAGATCAAATATCACTTCATCTGAGACATGGTGTAGAAGGGACCAGTGAGGCTCCTCTACATATCCATAGATGAAAAGATTGCAGACATCCTCACCAAGCCTCTCTCTAAGGTAAAGTTTGTATACTTCAGATACAAGCTTGGCGTGATGTATAATGTCTCCCTTGATGAGAGGGAGTGTTGATGTTAGCAGCATCAGGAAAACATTCTTCCAGATTGGTCATGATGATTTGACCAAGGGAGCATGATACATTCACTCACAAGGCCATGCTAGTTGGCTAGTGGTGAATGGTCGAGGGTGTTGATGTTTCTCTAGTTATAAGAATCGGGCATAAATTCTCCCATATTGGTCATGCTGATTTGACCAAGGGATAATGATACATTCACTCACGGGGACATGGTAATTTGGCTAGTGGTGAATGGAATAGGGTGTTGATTTTTCTCTAGTTAGCAACATCGAGAAGACATTCTCCCAGATTGGTCATGTTGATTTAAGCAAGGGAGAATGATACATTCACTCATTGGGCCATGCTAATTTGGATAGTGGTGAATGGCCTAGATACATTCTTTATCCTAGTAGTCATGTTGATTTGATGAGGAGTGACAAAGACTCGATATTCTCTCACATTTCCTTCTCCAGGATGGAGTAATCTATTTTTTTATAGGGCATGTTTGACTTGTTTACAAGTATAGTATAATGTTGAAGATGTAGGCTCAAGAGACCCCTTGTTATGAGGGGATTCTCGGTGGATATACTCAACATTAGATCCCTATATTAATTATACATGCATGTGAGGATATGATACATCATGAAGACTCATGTAAAATGTTTCTAGTAAAGAAGAAATTCCAAGAAGACAATACAAATGCCAAGAAGAAACCTCATAAAGCATTAAAGAAGATATTGAAGACAAAAGTACAAGTCGGCTCCATAGGTAAATTAAAGGTGACTCAAACTATATAAATAAAGGTTGGATCATTTCATTTTGACACACAACACATATCTTCTCATCAAGCGCAAGTCCCAGTTGCAGTTGCAGTTGCTAGTTACAGTTGTAGTTACAGTTGCCAGTAACAGTTGTAGTTGCAGTTGAAGTTTCCAGTTGCCACTTACATTTGCACAAATTTTGAGGTGCACCATCTTATTTAGTGTTCTCTATGTTTGAGGGTTCTTCCTCATACAAGGTCGAAATTCTTTATGTGTTGGGTTTCTTCATATTGATGGTGATAAACTTGGATTGATTTCTTCTTGAGAAAATTTGTTGTGTTTTCTCCCAAGGTTGGGTTTCCCAGGGTAAAATCTCGTGTCTAGTGTGCATGGTTATCTTTCTATGATTTTTTTGTTTCCATTGCAATTATTTTTGGTTGATATTTTCAGTGTGTAATTATTCTATGATAGTAGTGGCATAAAATTATGTTTGAAATCATAAGGAAATAATTATCATATTTGAAAATAGAAAGTTCAATAGTAGGTCCAAGGAAGCCAAAGGTGTTATTCTTGAAAAGATAAGGAGAAAGAAAAATTTTTAAACACGGGTTTCCAAGTAGAGGGGACAATCTTAGACATTAGGGAAATGAGGCACTTGCAGGATAATCTTCAAAAGGCCAACATAATGATGCATTTATTATACCCTCTTGGTTATCCTTTTCCTCCACCCCAAGTCTATCTTTTATACTCCATTTTGATGGTTGGAGTCGTTATGTATGAGTCGTTATGAATTGATGAAGTTGTTGAATGAGTTTCAATTATTTCTTTCATTTTGAGTTCCTAAGTGCAAGGAGTGCACACAGTCCACAAAGAGTGCATTGACAGGGGTGAGTTAACCTCAAGGAAATCTCATGAGAGATATTGTTGGATCTTCATCAGTATAAGTGCAAGGAGTGCACCGAAAGAACTCTTTGTTGAGTTCAGAGAGAATCGGAGTTACTGAGAACTTTGTAGAGCTCTCCCAGGTGGGAATCGAGCAAGTGCAAGAGTGCACAGAAGGAACTCTGTGTTGAGTTTAGGAAGAACCAGAGTTATTGAACACTCTATAAGTGAGAGATCTGCAAGCTATGCATTGAGAAAGAGAAACGCCAAGTAGGTGAGAAGATTTTTTTTTCATGAAATCCTTCAGATATGAGTTTGACAAAATCCCAGAAATGCAAGGAGTGTGTGGGAGATAAAAAATCCTCTAAGGATCAAGCTCAGAAGAGATAATGACAAGAGAGCGTAAGAGACGGTCTTGCCAAGACTTAAATCTCAAGAGAGATAGCATTTTCAAATGCGTGGGCGAGACCTAGATGTCGGGATTGTGGGAGAAAATTCAAAGGCCAAAAATCTTTGAAGACTGATGAAATATTCCAAGTCAGAAGAAATCAAAATATCAGGAGGAAGAGAGATAAAAACCATTAGATTGGTTGTAAGGAGAATCCTGGTTCGTTGGATCAGTGCCTAACGAACAAGGATAGTGCAAGAGGAGAACATATCTCATCCATTGGATCTGAGCATAGAGGATCAACCATCGTTGGATGCGGGAAGAAGTGCATGAGCTTTAACGCTTTGTGTACATATAGGAGAGAGGACATGCTAAAGAGCAGAAGTCCTGAAACCATTTGGGACTATCCATTAAATAGAAGGACACATGGCAGAAATATATTGATTTCGAATGAAAATGCTCTGGGAGGAATGAGCCTATAGAGAAGTTGAAACGTCCGAAGCTGAACAGCCGAAGAGCCGAGAGTTGTCGATCTGCAGAGGGGACACTTGTCACCAGATCATGAGCTCTAGGGAAATTTACACTGGAGTTTCAGTTTGAGAATTGAAACTGTCGAATCATGAATGCTCGAAGAGAATCTGATCCGTTAGATCTAGAAAGGGGATGCGTGGTGAAAGATCATGAATTTTGGGTGAAGTCACTCCGGGAGAATGTGAAGGAGAAAGGTTTGACATTGCCAAATCTCGAACAACCGAAGTGAACAATAGTCATCGATCTAGAAGAGGATAGGTGTCACCAGATCATGGAATTCAGAGGATTGCACTATGGGGTTTTTATGGAAAGGAGTTTCAAAAAGTCTTGAAGCGTCGAAGGCCAAAATGATTAAGGGTCATTGATCCCAAAGGAAGAACGTAGATCGTTGATCTGCGAAGGGACATGTTGAGGATGGAGATTCACTCTGTTAGAAATCCATTGAACAACCATTGGATCAAGAGAGGATAGGTGTCAGAAGAACCAACACTCCTAAAGGATTCACTCCGAAGATTTGTAGTTGTTGAGATTTGAAATCGCTGAAGGTCGAAGTCCCGGAAATGACGAGAGTCTTCGATGTGAAGATGGACATGGGGTGCCATATCTAGAGCTCCGGAGAAAATCAGAGGAAAGGTCTGAAGACCCAAAGGAGGACCTTGACTATTGATCGAGAAAGGGTTCGAAGGAGCGTAGATCTGGGTTGAAAGGTCAAACATCCAAAGTAGGAATAGGGTCATTGATTCAGTAGGACAGGTGTCGGAAGATCTCTAACTCCGGGATATTGGAGTACAGAGGAAAGTGATGTTTGAGATTTCAAACACCTGAAGTCTGGAATCATGAAGAGATCTGGTCCGTAGATTTGGAGAGGATAGATTTGAAACATCAATCCAGAGGTACCGTCAAGATCGAGAGATCGATGGTCCCACAAAACTTCAGGGATTGAAGGTGTGTGAGATTTAACAGAAAGTCACATGGTCATGTGAGGACATCATCCAGGGTCACATGCGAAGAAGGATCTTAGCAAAGGGAGCTTGTGGAGGTTGAGAATCGAGATTCCCAAAGGCTGGACTCACGGAGGAGATCCTGACCGTAGATTCAAGGAGCCATATGGCAACAGATCTTCCACTCCAAAATATTTCCATATAGAGGAGAGAGAAGTTTGAAATTCAAAACTCCTGAAGCCCAAAAGGTGAAATCAACGATAGTCGTTGATCGAGAGGGGAGTTACGTGGTGACAGGTCACAAAGGTCTGAGATCGTGCATGAAGGGAGAAGAGGTCACTAATTGGATAGTTGGCCAGAGACAGGTAAAGATTTGATAGCAACCGTTGATCAAGAAGTAGCATTGAGAGGTTGAATATTGATGGTGAGAAAGAATTGCGGGCCCAGGACAAGCTCGGAAGATAATATTTCTTGAGCGGGCTGCAATTTAAACCACTTTTCGACAAAGGGATACATGGCAGCTAGAGGTGAATTGTGGGGTGAAAAGAGGGTTGGTCTAAACCACTCTTTCCCGTTCCCTCAATCGTATAGTTCTGAAAGGTTATAACCCAGGGACATAATGAAGGAAGGGGCTAGTGTAAAGGAGATATCGCCCAAAAATTGAAGAGTGTCAGAGCGTGCAGACATAGGGTGCAAGTATTTACAGGACATGTTCCTAAAGATGAAAAAGGGACCTGTGTAGATTTTTTTGGGGTTCAATTAGGAGCCTGAAGAGTTGATCTGACTCAGAAGAAGGAAATATCCAGAGACGGGGAGGTCACACAGCCCCAGGAGGGAAGGGAGTCTGCATCAGGTGGTATCAGAGCTGATATTTTTGTTTGTAGATTTGAGGCAAAAGGAGATAGAGCTTGAATTTCGTCTGTAGATTTCAGGAGAAAGAGAAAGAGGAGGAGGCCATAATTTTGTTTGCGGACAACAGGCAAAGGGCGAGACGGTGAAAGGATATGAATGATAACATAAGGTGGTATCAAAAACAAGATTTTTCCTATAGACATCAGGTGAAGGAAGTAGGGTATTGATGCTCTGTGAGGAGGTTGTTGCATGAGCGTAGTAGCAAAAATTTAAACAACTAGGTGAGTTGTAAGAGAAGATGGATATTCTCATAGATGTAGAGTGATCCATAGGCTTTCTAGGAGGGAAGGTAGAAGGTGGAAATGGCTACTGAAGGCCATGGGCATGGTCGAAGATAAGGTTGCAAGAAGAAATGCAATCCAGAGGTGGATCTGGAGCTTAATGAGATAAGAGCAAGGATTGAGTAGCTGACATTAAAAATGCAGCAAAATGTTATAGCACATTGGGTCTATGAGTGGCCCATGAAGAAGAAGGTGAAGTGATTAGTCAAGATATTGTTGGCCAGAGGACAACAAAAACTGTTAAAGAGGTGGATGAGGCATGCTAAAAACCTCAGTGACACAAACAAGGAGATGATTCACATCTGTGAACCAGAAATTTGGAGACACCTTAGTGATGAGGAGGAGGTGAGATCAGATGAAGATCTCATAAACTGTTAGGTGGGTAGAAATGAACTTTCAAGTTTCCAGGTGGGCAATAGAAAGAGATCAATGGAAGATCTCGTATACTGCCAGAGGAGCAATGCTAAAAGTTCAAATTGCAAAATGGGAAATGAGATGGGATTGGTTGATCTCATAGACTACCAGGTAGGTAGAAGAGAAGTCCCAAATTTCCAGGTGGGCAGGGGGAAAGAGATGAGACTATCCGAGAGTCTCACAAACTCTATTGAGATTTCATATCAGCAAGGAGTGCTAATGCATAAAGATTCATGTGGATTTGCAGACCATGAGAATGAATATGATGAGAAGTTAAATACTCTCACCATCCAAGAGGAGGATCAGAGGAGCATTCTGATTATTGGGGGAATTCAAATATTCCTACCAGATAGCCCAATTGAAATGTGTTTCATATGCAACAATAGAAGAAGGATAGGCAGCGGTGACTACCATGATGAAGGAGCATATATAAGAATATTCCCAAGGAGAAGAGGAAGAAATGGAGCAAACACTGAGGTCTACCCCAACAGAAGGAGAGGAGCATTCAGAAGAATGGCTCAATTTTTTCAGCCAGGAAGATGAAATAGAGATGACTGCAACCCTGGAGCCTGTATCAAAAAGATAAACAGATAGCATAGACCTTGCTAATATGTATGCATAATTGGAAGCTCTATATAGAAGGGTAATGGTGCAAAGCCAACACATCCATCAGATTATATTTGAGATAAATGGAGGAGCATACCATCCAGAGGAGCAGCTGGAAGAAGTTGGAATTGAACCAACACAAGAGGAGTTGGAAGAAGCCAATCTGTCAGAGGAGGAAGTTCAATGGCAAATCAGAGATGAAACTGTGGAACTGGATTCTACAGTAGAGTGGCAACTTAGTGCCACAAGAGGACATAAAGAAAGCATGGGATATCAAGTCGATCCACCCACTAATAAGAAATATTTGCAGTCGAGAAGACTGCATAAGAAGAGAAAGCCACTGGAGTAGATGGACAGAGTGATAGAGGAGATCGGGAAATTGATGTTGAGGTCAGCATAAGTAGTCAGCAAAGGGGAGCTGAACAAAAGAGAGCCTTCCATAGAAGTAGGGAAGAAAAAGAAGAAGCAACAACAGTGACATAGCTGGAGAGGAGAAACAGGACAAATCCAAGGAAGAGTTTGGGATCCAGGTGGATTTCAACACTAGAAGAGAGGAGCTCATGAGAAGGAGCTCATGATTTTCCCAGCAGTGGAGTATGATGCAGGATCATCGCTCCACCTTAGCAAATGTGCCAACATGCAGATGCACAATGGAGAAAGGGAGAGGCACCGACCCTCCCATTTTTAAAATTTGAAATATGATCCTATACAGATTTCGTGTTGTAAGGCTATAAGAGCTAGGCCATACCTTTGTACAGGTAGTGGATAGGGTTTCCTTAAATGGTTGCTTGTAGAAGGTCCAAATCGTAGTCAGTTCTGGACATTCATTTATGGAATGATCCATAGGATTATGGTGTCACAACTGAGAGAGTGATATCACTAAGGCAGTGAAGAGGATAAGCTCGTGGAGCCCTTTCTTTGTAATTAGGAGATTTGAGAGAGATATCTCAGGTAGAGAGAGTCTTAGGAGACTTAGGAGGTAGAATAGTTTTGAGAGAGAGCTTGAGAGAACTAGGACTCTGTTATAGTCCAGTTTTTGTAATCATCTGTATAGACACATAGAGATAATAGAAAAGTAGTTTTTCCTACATATCGTGTGTTTATGTGTTTGTGATCATCATTATAATGATTTTATATGTTGTTCATGTTTGAATGCATGAATTGATGAAGTTGTTGAATGAGTTTCAATTGTTTCTCTCATTTTGAGTTCTCGAGTGCAAGGAGTGCACACAGTCCATAAAGAGTGTGTCGACAGGGGTGAGTTAACCTTAGGGAAATCTCAGGAGAGACATCATTGGATCTTCATCAGTAGAAGTTCAAGGAGTGCACCAGAAGAACTCTTTGTTGAGTTCAGAGAGAACTAGAGTTACTGAGAACTCTGTAGAGCTCTACCAGGTGGGCATCGAGTGAGTGCGAGAGTGCACAGAAGGAACTCTGTGTTGATTTCGGGAGGAACCAAAGTTACTGAACACTATGTAAGTGAGAGATCTGCAAGTTGTGCATCGAGTGAGAGAAACGCCAAGTAGGCGAGAAGAATTTATTTTCAAGAAATCCTTCAGATATGAGTTTGATGAAATCCTAGAAATGCAAGGAGTGCATGGGAGATCGAAAATCCTCTAAGGATCAAGCTCAGAAGAGATAATTCAAAGAGAGCGTAAGAGACGGACTTATGCCAAGCCTTAAATCTCAGGAGAGATAGCATTTTCAAACACGCAGGCAAGACCTGGAGGCTGGGATCGCGGGAGAAAGTTAAAAGGTCGAAAATATTTGAAGACTGACAAAATATTCCAAGTCAGAAGAAATCAAAAGCTCAAGAGGAAGAGAGACAACAACCATTAGATTGGTTGTAAGGAGAAGCCTGGTCCGTTGGATCAGTGCCTAATGAACAAGAATAGCGTAAGAGGAGAACAAATCTCATCCATTGGATCTGAGCACAGAGGATCAACCATTGTTGGATCTGGGAAGAAGTGCATAAGATTTAACACTTTGTGTACATACAGGAGAGCAGACGTGCTAAAGATTCGAAGTCCCGAAACCATTTGGGACCATCCATCAACTAGAAGGACACGTGGCGAAAATCTATTGATTTCATATGAAAACGCTCCGGGAGGAATGAGTGCACAGAGAACTTGAAACTTTCGTAGTCGAACAACTGAAGAGCCTACAGTCGTCGATTTGTAGAGGGGACACTTGTAACTAGATCGCGAGCTCCAGGGATATTTACATTGGATTTTCAGTTTGATAATTGAAACTACTGAATTGCGAATGCCCGAAGAGAATCTGAGCCATCAGATATAGAAAGGGGATGCGTGGCGAAATATCATGAATTCTGGGTGAAGTCATTCCAAGAGAACACGAAGGAGAAAGGTTTGACATCGCCGAAGCCTGAAAAGCTGAAGAGAATGATAGTTATTGATCTAGAAGAGGATAGGTGTCACCAGATCATGGGCTTCGAAGGATTTCATTTCAGGGTTTTTATGGAAAGGAGTTTTGAAAAGTCCCGAAGCACCGAAGGCCTAAATGATTAAGGGTCGATGATCCCAAAAGAAGAACACAGATCATTGATCTGTGAAGGGAAATGTGGAGGACGGAGATTCACTTCGTTAGACAGCCATTGAACAATGATTGGATCAAGAGATGAAATGTGTCAGAAGAACCAACACTTTGGAAGGATTCACTCCGGAGATTTGTGGTTGTTGAGATTTGAAATTGCTGAAGGCCGAAGTCTCAAAAATGATGAGAGTCATCGATGTGAAGGTGGACACGCAGTGCCAGATCTAGAGCTCTAGAGAAAAGCATAGGAGGAAAGGTCTGAAGACCCAAAGGAGGACCTCGACCATTGATCGAGAAAGGGTTCTCAAAGGACTGTAGATATGGGTTGAAATGTCAAACATCCAAAGTAGGAACAGGGATGTTGATTCAACATAATAGGTGTCAGCAGATCGTTAACTCCGGGAGATTGGAGTACGAAGAAAAGTGAGGTTTGAGATTTCAAACACCCAAAGTTTGGAATCACGAAGAGATCTGGTTCATAGATTTGGAGAGGGCGGATCTAAACCATCAATCCAGAGGTATCGTCAATATCGGGAGATCGACGGTCCCACAGAATTTTGGGGATTGAAGGTGTGTGATCTTTAACAGGAAGTCACATGGTCATGTGAGGACATTTTCCAAGGTCACATGCGAAGAAGGATCTTAGCAAAGGGAGCTTGTGGAGGTTGATAATCGATATTCCCAAAGGCCGGACTCACAGAGGAGATCCTAAACATAGATTCAAGGAGCCAGATGGAAATAGATCTTCCACTCCAGAATATTTCCATATAGAGGAGAATGAAGTTTGAAATTCGAAACTCTTGAAGCCCGAAAGGTGAAATCAACGACAGTCGTTGATCGAGAGGGGAGTTATGTGGCGACAGATCACGAAGGTATGAGATCGTGTGTGAAGGGAGAAGAGGTCGTTGATTGGACAGTTGGTAAGAGACAGGGAAATATTCGATAACAATTGTTGATCGAGAAGTAGCATCTAGAGGTTAAAGATCGATGGTGGGGAAGAATTTTTGGGCCAGGACAAGCTTGGAAGATAGTATTTCTTGAGCGGGCCGCAATTTCAACCATTGTTTTGATGAAGGGATACATGGAAGTTGTAGGTGAATTGCGGGGAGAAAAGTGGGTTGGTCTAAACCACTCTTGCCTGTGCCCGCAATCACATAGTTCTACAAGGTTATAGCCCAGGGACATATTGAAGGAAGGGGCTAGTGTAAAGGAGCTAGTGCCCAAAAATTGAAGAGCGTCGGAGTGCGCAGATAGAGGGTGCAAGAATTCACAGGACCTATGCCTAAAGAGGAAAAAGGGACCTGTGTAGATTTTTTTTGGGTTCTATTAGGAGCTGGAACAGTCGATCTAACTCAGAAGAAGGAAATATCCAGAGACTGGGAGGTCACGCAGCCCCAGGAGGGAAGGGGTCCATATCACCCTCCCCTCTTAGTGTAGGTTTCTTATCCAATAGGTGTTAATTTGTGACCCTCCTTCCCGATTGGGTTGGGATTTTCCATAATTAGAATTCAATAGCGATCTCTGCTCCAAAATTCCTTTTGGTCTTCTTCTCTGATTCACCCTATTCCTCTTTTAACTTCCTACGTATTTTCCTCTGACTCCCTTTTTCCTGCCAAAACTCCTATCTCTTCCAATCCCCCTTATTAGTATTGTTACTGCGCAATTTATACTTTCCCAAACCCTAAAGGCAAGTAGACCTAGATTGACATAACACAGAGGTAACACTATCATTGTCACCCCAATAGGGTACCTCTTTCTCTTTAGGAGGAGGAAAACCTCACTCCAAGGGAGATATTCTAGGACCTAGCTGGTTGATGAAGGGATAAAGATACAATGAAAACCCAACCCTATCTCTAGGCCACTCAATAGAAGAAGTCACTTTGGTGAAGTTTAAAAGGACAAGGGGAAATGAGAATCAGTTTGTACCTACCCTTTAACAATGAAACATCAAAGGTTAGTAGAAAGAGTTATAATCAATGACTTCTTAAACAAATTATGTGCTTCCTGAACAAATTACCATACAATGAAAATGATATTTTAGTAGCAACAATGTATCTTGAAAGGTGCAAGTTATGATGACAAGGAAGAGTTACAATAGCCTTGCAAACTTGATAATGGTTTGTCATTCACACTTTTCAAGATAAATACAAGTCAATCAATGACTTAAATTGTTGTCCAAACATTTATAACATCATTAATTAACGATGATGACAACAATGAAAACCACTTCAGAAAAGCACTATAATAAAGCAATAAGACACTACTTCAATACCCAGTTATTATGGTTTGCTTAGTACAAGTGCCCAATGGTTTTATGGATGAATTTAGGGATGTTAAGGGCTGCAAAAATGGTTGTAACAACAACTATTACAACGGTTACACCTTCAAAATTTGCACTCTAAGAGGGAAATTAAACACACAATTTAACACTTATTGATAGTGCCTTACCTTATAAAAATTATGGGATGAATTAGATGGTTAGTAGGCCAATATAAGCTACAAAATGATAGTTGTAGCAGTGATTATGACAGAAGAAAATGAGTTGTTAGTATTTCTAGACTAGGTTAGCAAATTAGTAGAGTATAAGGTGAAAGAGTTTGATCATGAAGTGAAGGAGTTTGAGTTGAGTCTTGTCAAGAAGTAAGAAAGGAAGACTAGTGCCTTCAAGAGTAATGGATTAAAGGTGGACAACTTCTTCTAAGGCTACAAATCAATGATGATGATGCACAAAAGTATAAGAGGGAGAAAACATAGGAGAAGTAGTAACTTAAGTCCTCTTAGGCTTTAACCTCAAGAGACAAGATGCTAAGGTGTAGGCAATTCTAGGCCCTGGCGCCTTGCTCTCCTTAAAATGTTTATGGAGTAAAACTTATACAACAATAAATAAGTTCAAAACCTTAGAGTGCTAGCAATTTAGGGCTCTAGGGTTTAACTAGTTACTAGATCAATGCAATGAAAAGCTTGGCAAATAAAAAGTAAGAAAGTAACAGTTTAAGTTTCTTACTTCAAGCATTAAATACACCATGTAATTTCATAATATTGTATGAGAAAATAAAACCATACAATAAACCATTCAATAGATGACAAAATGTAGATTTCATGTACTTGCACCAAGAATAATCATGAGAATACCATGCAAAATCACCATAAAACTTCCAAAATTGATCCAAGTTGCAAAAATCATCCTTAAACAAGAGTGGTGCCTCACAGTTTCAGCCAATGACCTCAAGAGGGTGCAAATTTCAGACCTCTTGTCTCCAAGGACAAGCTATGATGTGAAAATGAAAGTACTTTATGTTTATTTATACAAAATTTTGACCTTTAATTAATTTTAGGTAAAAAATAAGGCCGACCTGGCCAATTTACAATAAAATTCAATTTTGACATAACAAAAATTAATTTGCATCTAGAAACACCTCCAAGGGTGACGTCATGCCCCTCTATGGTGACATTGAGCCCCATAAGTGAAACGTTGAGCTAGAAAAGTGGGTGCTTAGCCTCCAGAGGCCCCAAATGATGCCCAAACGTGCCACCAGGTTCATAAATGTCTCCAAAAATGAAACCCTAGCTCTGGGTGACATCTAGGGCTAATATGGTGACATCCAGGTCCCTCAACGGATAACGTTCATGTAGGAAGAGCAAGGTCCCATGGGTCTAGGTCTCCTAGGGTGCCTCCAAAGGAAACATCCTTCTTTCTCCCGGTGCAAGTCTTCAATTTCTTCTTACCCCTGGCTGGGGTTTCAACATCCGTCTGTGGGATTTAAGCCCCATGAAGGTCCGAGCTAATCATTCCCTCATGTGTACCATTCCACCGGGAAAGGTCTTGCACTAAAAACAAGTATGCCCTCTAGGGATTCATAAGTAACAGGGATCATAGCATGTAAATCACATCCAATAATTAAATTACCCAAACATGTGCATCAAACCCCCCTTAACCAAAACAAATGCTCAAAGGCGTTTTTCAATTTGACAAGTTAGGTTTCGAGAAGGTCTCAGGGTGACCTATTGGGATAACCTCTCTTAAGTTTGGGGTGTTTCCTAGGTGGGATCTGGTCCAAGTCATGTAAGTGTATGAGGTGGCATGGCCTTTGTAGAGGGCGAGTTGCACCTTGTCATAAATGCAATTTTTTCCTAGCCCATTCATTTCCCTTTACTCTTAACTTTATTTATTTTCATCTTTTTCTCTTTGGATTCAAGGGAATAGTTGAGGGACACTGTCCTGGCTTGATGACCATAGGTGACAACGTTATCCAAAAACATTTTACGGAAATGAGAAAGTTGGCTCATGATGAGACCCCCTTTCTCTTGGTTATGCCGCCAAGAGCCACTACCCTGGTTTTGTGACCAGATAGGTGGTAGTGTCATACTGCTACATGCATGTGGTCATAATGTTGGGTATGTGTTATATTCTTTGTATGTGTGTGTATGGGCGCGTCAGATTCGACAACTTATACGTCTGATGATCCTAAATTTATTCTATTTTTGTGTCGTGTGCGTCGAGCTCTTTTCTGGGGGGGTCTGAGGGGGGGCAAGTCTACCCCCCCCCAGTTACGTGCAGTGTTCAGGGAAATGCCTCAAAATATTTTGTTGGGCGTTTTTTTCTATTTTTAGCGATTTTCTAAATTAATCCCAGATTAAGGGATTAGGGTTTTGGTAGCTATGAAATACTTAAAATATTGTATATATTGTATGGTGAATGGTTAAATTAATACAATGAAGAGTTGAAAGGTGCGACACCAAGGAATTCTAGTTTTCTCCCGGTTAAGGGTTTCCAGTGTAAATCTTCGTGTACTATGTGTATGAGCCATTGATTAATTTTTGTTTTTCTTAGGAAAATATGTATACATGGCTTTACTTCACAGGTTTAAAACTTACATGTAGTATTAGAGCTCGTTTTTGGCTTCATGGGAATGCCTTTGTTGTTGAGGGTTTGGATCGGTCTTGATAGATCATGTTTATCTTGGGTCTGTGATAAACCTGGGTTTAGTAGGATATTTTGCAGTGGTGATTCAAGTGTAGAAAGAGGAATGGCGATCTCTTCTAGAAACAATATAGAGAAGTTCAATGGTAAAAAATTTGAGCTATGGAAGCTCAATATGGAGGACCTTCTTGTAGACAAAGAACAATGGATTGTTGTGGATCCTGGTACACATCCTATTGGTACACAATCTACTAGAACACGGTCTATTGGTACACAACCTACTAGTACACAACCTACTGGCATGTCGAAGGAAGATTGGGAGAAGTTGGATAGAAGAGAAAGGAGTACTATTTGACTCTACCTGGAATATTCGATGTTGTTGAATGTATCAGGAGAATCTACAGCCAAGGAACTATGGGATAAGTTAGGGAATTTTTATCAATCAAAGTCCTTGGTAAATAAGTTATTTCTTTGAAAGAAGTTGTATCATCTTAGGATGGAAGATGGAGATTCTGTGACAAGACATATAAATTCCTTTAATACTTTGGTGAGTCAACTTATCTATGTTAATATTATGATTACAGAAGAAGATAAGTGTATTACTTTGTTATGTTCTTTGCTAGACTCTTGAGATAATCTGGTTGTAGGAATTGGTAGTACCACTCAATCTACATTGAAGTATGAGGATGTAGTTTCATCCTTGTTATCTGAAGAGATGAGGCAAAAGAGCATGAATGGTTAGAGCACAGATGCTTTATTTGTAAGAGGCCATACCCAAGATAGGAATCCTGGTAAGTCTTTGGGGGAAGATCTAAATCTACAGGTAGATCTAAGTCTCCAGGAAAATATTTGAGGAAATGTTGGAAGTGTGGTAAAATAGGGCATTATAAGAAAGATTTCAAGTCTAAGAAGGTTGATAAACCAAAGGGATTTGATAATACCTCTTTCATAGAGGCGAAAACCTCCATTGAAGAAGGAGGTGATGTTTACCTAGAATCTATAGGTACACATGCAGACTATGGTGTATGGTTGATCAAATCAGGTGTGTCATATCATATGACTCCTCACAGGGAATGGTTCTATGAATATGAAAAATACGATGATGGTGATGTATTCCTAGGAGATGACTTGACATCCAAAATCATGGGACGTGGAAGGGTTAAGTTGTTGCTAAAATATGGAAGGATTAGAACTCTCCCTGAGGTTCTACACATTCCAAAACTAGCCAAGAGCCTAATATATGTAAGCAAGTTGGATGATTCCAGAGTGGATATTGTATTGGGAAATGGAACTTGCAAGATGGTATGAGGAGAAATGGTTTTGATGAGAGGAGTTCGGTGTGGAACTCTGTACAACTTGTTGGGAATCACTTATACTAATGGGTGTAACATTTTTGTTGTCCTTGAGTAGAGAAATAAAGAAGACAAGACCAATAGTGTCCCTGGAAAGAAGACCATGTTGTGGCATCAAAGACTGGGGCATATTGGAGAAAAGGGGCTTCTAACACAACACGGTAAATGTATGATTGAAGGTATGTCTAATTTCACTATGGATTTTGATTTCTATGAACATTGCATATATGGTAAACAAAATCGATTAAGATTCCCATCTGGTGCTACAAGCTCAAAGGGGATCTTAGATTTGATACACAGTGATGTGTTTGGACCTATGTGTGTTCCATCACTATGTAAATCTGTGTATTATGTTTCATGCATAGATGATTTCTCAAAGAACACATGGATTTATTTTCTTAGAAAGAAATCTAAGGTATTCGATAAATTTAAAGAGTTTAAGGCTCTGGTAGAAAATATGACAGAGAAGAAAATAAAGGTATTGAGGACAGATAATGGTGGAGAATTATACATAAATGAATTCGAAGAATTCTATAAAAAGTTTGGTATATCAAGGTAGAATACTACTCCATACACACCTCAGCAGAATGGAATTGTAGAAAAGATGAACATGACACTGATGGAAAAAGAAAGGATCATGCTTAGTGGTTTCGAGTTAGGAGATGAATTATGGGCAGGGGCAGTGGGTACAACATGTTACCTGGTCAATCGATCACCCTCATCAGTGCTGGATGATAAAAATACACATGAGGTATGGACTGGTAAGAAACCCTCTCTTGCACATCTCAGAGTGTTTGGTTGTGATACTTATGTACATGTTCCAAAGGAAAATAGGAGTAAGCTGGATAATAAATATGAAAAGTGTATCGTAATGGGTTGTAAAGATGGTGTGAAAGGTTATAAGCTTTGGAACCCATAAACTAAGAATAATGTTTACAATCAAGATGTTGTTTTTAGAGAGGTGAAAGATGTTCCCAAACAAGAATTCCTACCAAGGAAAGAAGAACCTGAGAAAATAGAGTTTGAGTTGGATGATGCAAATCCAAATCAATTGAAGAAGATGAAGCAGAATAAGAAGAACCTCATACCCCAGTATTCAGGATATCAATGAGGGAAAGAAAGCAACCATAAAGGTATAGTCCACCTGATTTTCATTATAATTTTTATTTATCTATTACTAATGATGATCCTAGAACTATCAAGGAAGTAGTGAATTCAAAAGATAGTAAAATATGGAAGAAGGCCATGGTTGAAGAAATGGATTCCTTGGATAAGAATGAGGCATGGGATCTAATTGAGTTTCCAACTGAAAGAAAATATGTTGGTAGAAAATGGTTGTTTAAGAAGAATTTTAATGCAGAAGGAAAATTGGAGAAATACAAATCTCATCTAGTAGCAAAAGGTTATTCCCAGGTAGAGGGAATTGACTTTGGTGATATTTTTTCTCTTATTTCCAAGTTAAATTCTATTATATTTCTTTTATCTATTGTTGTTTCTTTTGATATTGAAGTGGAACATATGGATGTGAAGACAACATTCCTACATGGGGATATGGAAGAAGAAATCCACATGAACCAGCCAAAAGGCTTTGTAGTGAAGGGAAAGAAAGAGCTAGTATGTAAGCTAAAGAAGTCACTATATGGTATGAAGAAATCACCTAGGATGTGGTACCAAAAGTTTGACACATACATCCTTGGATTGGGATTTATGAGAAGCAGGGTTGATCATTGTCTACATTCCAAGAAGGTTGGTAATCACTTAATTTATGTAGTATTGTATGTTGATGACATGTTGTTGGTAGGAAATAACATGGATGTTATCAAGGAGGTGAAATCATAGCTATCCTCCAAATTTGACATGAAGGATCTCGATGTTGCTAACTTCATTMTGGGAATGGAKATTAAAAGAGATCGTGCAAATGTGAAACTTTGGTTGAATCARAGAAAATATGTTGAGACGATATTGCAGAGGTTTAATATGCATGGAAGTAAACCGGTCAAGGTTCTTATTCCTATAGGTGTAAATTTATCTGCAGATCAATGTCCCAAGACACATGAAGAAGAAGAGGAAATGTCCCATGTTCCATATGCCAGTGTAGTTGGTAGTTTGATGTATGCAATGGTCTGTACTAGACCATACATTGCACATGCAGTGGGAGTTTTGAGCATCTATATGTCAAAACCAGGGAAGGAGCATTGGACAACATTAAAGAGGTTCTTCAAGCATTTGCATAGAACTACCAGTTATGGATTGTGCTACCAAGGAAGAATAGGATTGGATAGAGTGTTGGACATACATGGGTTTGTTGATGTAGATTGGGCTGGAGATCTAGATCACAAAATATCTACAAGTGGGTATGTGTTTAACCTATTTGGAGGAGCAATCAGTTGGATGAGAAAAATACAGGCTGTAGTGGCACTCTTAACTACAAAAGCCGAATATATGGTAGCCACTCATGCAAGTAAGGAAACAATATGGTTATAGATATTTTGTTAAGGTATTGGGTTGGTACAACAAGTAGTGAGATTAGATTGTGACAACCAAAATGCAATCTTCCTGGCAAAGAACCCTACTCATCATTTGAAGACAAAGCATATTGATGTTCAATATCACTTTGTGAGAGACATGGTTGAAGAAAATAAGGTGTTGTTGGAAAAGGTTGACACTTTGAAGAATGTTGCAAATTCATTGAAAAAGTATGTGAGAAAAAAGAAGTTCTCCTGGTGTAGAGTAACAATGGGCATTGTTGCCCTAGATTGTTGACTATGTAATCCTGTGAAACCCTATATGCAAAGAAAACAACAAGTGGGAGAATCTTGGGTATGTGTTATATTCTTTGCATGTGTGTCTATGGACGTTATATTCGACAACTGCATCTGGGCGGTTTTTTCTATTTTAGCGGATTTTGCTATTTTTAGCGATTTTCTAAATTAATCCCGTATTAATGGATTAGGGTTTTGGTAGCTACGGAATACCTGAAATATTGTATATATTGTATGGTGAATGGTGAAATTAATAAAATTAGGATTTGAAAGGTGTGGCACCAAGGAAGGTTGGTTATCTCTCGGTTAATGGTTTCCAGCGTAAATCTCTGTAACTTTGTGTATGAGCCATTGATTAATTTTTGCTTTTATTAGGAAAATTTGTATGCATTGCTTTAGTTCACAGGTTTAAAACTTACACATAATAGGCCAGCTCGTGATGAGACCTCCTATCCATCAACTAGTACCTTGAGTGTTTATGTATATTATGTGTCCCCTTTTCTTACTGAGAATATTTTCACTTCTTTCTCGGGGATCCTTGGGTGAAGCATATAAAAGGTTTCAACATTGGATTTTAACTCTTGCCAGATAGTTTTACCCTCTGGGCCTTTAGCCTCTTCTTCTCACAAGGTAAGGTACAACCCTTCCTAGTGTAGCCAATCCCAATGCCCAAATAAGGATAGGGGATATGAGAGGAATGAAAATAGAAAGTGGTAAGTATGGAGGGAACAAACGATGACTTTTCATAGATCCACCCAGTGGAAACCCATCCTAAAGGGAAATCAACTTACTAGGGCACCATGTCACCCTTCTAGGTATGAACGAGGGAAAGAGCATAATTTCCAAGAAAATTTCATGAAATGAAGGTGAATTCAATACAACATATTCAAGTGCTTCAAAAATTGGAGTGATACATACCATGATACCCGGAATCATTACCTCATGGAGCAAGACTCATTACTACTTCATGACTAGGTTGATGGGATGGATACTGCTGCTAGTGATAAATGGACTGCACTGAAGAAAAGAGGTGCCCTTCAGGGCCATGCTCAATTCATTCGACTCTCGGTACTCCATGTCTAGGACCTTTGGGCTTTGATATGTGATCTCCTTAGTTATCCCTAGGCTAGGGGATAACAAGTCTCTCTTCCTTCACCTGAAGGTTCACAATTTATCTTCCTTGTGTCATAGGTGTTCGTGGGTCAATCCTGGAAAATGAGGTGGGTACTAGCTGTACCCATGGCTGAAATTATTCAGTTGTTTAACCAATTCTCCATACCTCCTTCATTGTTAGTGTTTGGATACCCAACTTTCAACCCCCTTCATTAATTGATTTTGGGAAAACAAGGAGAGAGGGAAAATAACTTCAAATATGAAATTTTTGGCAATTGAAACTATGGATCTTAAGCAAGGTAATCCCTTCCCCCTCACTTATTTCCACTTGTAGTATCATGGTATGCATTGATGCTCCACCCTTTAGTCAATTGTCTAATAATATTTCATTAAAAAAATATATTTACATAGTTTGAACATGTCCATTCTAGTCTTATAATAGACAAATTATCCTTTTCACAACTCACAACGACAATGAGTCATAGTTATAATTACATACTGGTGGAAAACAAGGTGTTATAATTTTTTTGGTGGCTCTCATGCTTTTATTTATTAATGTAGAATTTGCGAAGGTTGTGAGGACAATCATTGTTGGTAGGTGGAACCAATTAAACACTTCCTTGCACAATTTATCCATTGCTTTAAATCTCAAATTTTATGACAATCATTGAATTGCTTAAAGTAATGAGAAGAGAAGGGTCCCACATAAGGATAGGGAGGTTTCCATGGGAGTGAGGAAAACCTTCATGATATTATTTTCACGTTCTCCACACATTGACGTGAAGGAAAAAATCACAAAATTTGTTGTTGGATAGGTAGGAACTTTAGATATATCAACTTTGGATAAGAGGAGGGAAATTAATTCTATTCAGTGTTGGATGTGCCATGGAGCAAGTGGTGTACGTTTGCAAACACTTTCCATTCGTGGTATTTCACAAGTGGAAATATATTCATCAACAAAGAGGACTTGGATCACTTATGGTTTTATTCACTCTATGAAGAAAAATAGGTTGGGTTCACATAGGGAAAAGTATTTGTCTATGTGCATTTGAACCTTCTCCTTTTTTCTCTCATGAGTGATGAATATACAGGTGGGCCTTTCTAAGGAATGGGTTGTGGAGCTTGAAACCCTTGATTTGGACCTCTTATTTTTTATGCTAAATATTGAAAAGTCACCTTCCATTCATGCTTTTACCACTGAAGGTGGGACTTGTATACATTTTCCAAGGAAAACCTCGCAATATCCTTCCTCTTCCCCTAAATTGTGAATGGAGGGTGGCACAACTACCAACCATAATAGTTGTTGGTAACCCCAAGAGACTTGACTAGATTTGAACCCAAGACCTATAGATTTATTTTTGGCAACAAGCCTTGGTCATACCCATTGAGTTAACCCTTGGGGATAAGAGTATTTATATTTTTTTCCTTGAAAAAAGTTTGTATATTTCATTTGAGTTGAAAAAAATACATTTTGTAGATGCTTTGAAGCATTCCTAGAGAGAGTATTGACAATTGTATATATATATATATATATATATATATTTCCCATGGAAAATTTCTTTGGGAAAACCCTCCTGGGGATTCCTCACATTCTGTGAATGATGAGCAAGGTATACACTATTGATGGAAAACATGTATGCTTAACCTTGATGGATCTGAATGGAATTGACCTTGTGACCTCCTTACTATTATGGCTTTGACAAGGAAAGCCAAACCACTTGAGCTAATCCTTAAGGCATATTCTTTGAAAATGTCATTATGGAAACCCTCTAAGCACTTCCTTACATTTTTTTAATGATACCTAGGGTAAATATCATCAGAGTACATGTACTCCTAATGATCTAGGGGATCAATTTGTGCTCAAAAATAAAAGTGCTCATAATCGCTTCAAATTGGACATGTGTGTAGGCCTCGTCGTTATGAGCCCAACGCAACTTAAACGAGCTCAAATAGATGTCGTATGAGAAAGATATCACGTTATGTTTGTTTTGACAAATAGGCAAATTTTTAATTTGTTGGTTGTACAATCCGTATAATGTTGATGTGGCAGCTGATCGTAAAGGTCGTACAGTGACGTGGAAGTGAGTTTTCATGCTGACATGGGAAGGTGTTGACGTGGAAGAATCACATCTCGACATGTGTCATTTCTGTTGGGAAAATATTATGGTGCCATGTGGCACCCCTCCATAGGTTGGTTGTGGAAAAATTATATGTGACTCCACGGGAGTCGAACCCGTGACCTCCGGGAATGGGGAAATGACTTGGCAAGGTCGGGCTACCATCTCGCCCATGGTGGTCCTTGTTAACCATAGTCTAAATTAAATATTTGAATTCAACATTGATCCAAAAACGAAGGTATTACTGATAAAATTGCAAGTTATTTTAATGTATTTTATGCATCGGATCGATAATAATGCGAAATACATAAACTTAATCCCAAAAATAATATCTAATACATAAACTTATTATCTTGTTTGCGGAATATCAAAAGTGACTTTAACTTGATGCTTATGAACTAATAAAGAGATCAGTCATTAATATCCATGTTGCAAATTAAGAGATTAGGACAACAAAATAGAAAGAGACATAGAGACAAGAGGTTGATAACAGAGTTCACCAATCATTGGCTACGTCTCCGGGCCCGCTTCCAAGTGGAGGACCTCTTTATTGCTCTTTAAAATGATAAAATTTCTCTTACAATGGCTATTTTCTATTACATAACATGCTTCATATCTTCTGTGCAAGACCTCCTTGCTCATATTCATGCATGCCCCATCAAATTCCTCTCAAAAACATGGCAAGAATGCCCCTCAAAACATGAGAAAAGGCCAAAATTTTCAAACTGCTCCTTCAAAACCCTGCATCAAAAGTTATTCTCCAAGCTTCAAAAATCCTAGTTTATATAGTTTTCAAGGCTCAGATGAGGAATCCCAACTTCCCTCAATATCTGGCCTCTTTTTGGGATCAAATCCCCCTTCAAATGGCCTCAAAATCCCCAAAAATCCATTTTATGGGCTAAATATCAGTCATAATCAATTAAAATTACATAAACGGGGTAAAAAAACCCACTTTTTAACTTTAAGATAAGGTTAAGCCCCCAAAGGACAAGCGCGCGCCCCCAAACAGGGTCACATATGATACCATAAAACCGTGGGCTGGGGCCTAAGCCCCCTTCCACCCACATAGCAATATATTTCACTTTAAATAAATTTAAATATGTTATATAAAATAAGTAATATATATGGTGCGTTGGTGTTGGGGATATTCCCAAGGATTTGGCTTAGTGGTGGTAGGTCGTGGGTTCAAAACCCACGGACTACATAAAACTTTTAACATAGTCACCAAACGACGGTGTGCCACGTGGCACATCTTATTTTCCCAATATCCGCCACGTGTCCATACAATATTGGTCCAAATCTTGCCCAGTCATTGCTTGGTCATCATATCTGTCCAATCATCGTCAGCCACTTGTCGTCCTTCGATTGGATATGTCTTTGCCTAGTCAACTGCTACCACATGTCACTGCCACATAAGCCAGTGCCACGTTTCACCCTAGTAGTGGTGACACGTGTCACACTGATCAGGGGATCAAATTTTGCTCAAAAATTCAAAGTGCTCGGAATCACTTCAAACCGGACGAGATCATAGACCTCGTCGTTGTGAACCCAATGCAACTCGTTTCATCTCAAACAGACGTCAGGAGCGAGAGATATTGCAATCTGTTTGTCAAGTCAAACAGGGAAAAAAATGATGTTGACTGTACAGTCCGTACAGGCTGACGTGGCAGGGCCGTACAGACCGTACGATGATGTGGCATCTAATGACGTGGCATAATCTGATTGGTTATTGAAGGTGAATGATGTGTCGACACATGGCAGTTTTCTGGTCAATGATTGGGTGCCACATGGCCCAATAGTGGGTTGCCACGTGGCCCAATCATGGGCTGCCACGTGGCACCCCGGTATTGGTTGTTGTAATCAAAATATTTTGGAGTCCCTGGGGTTCGACCCCCGGACCTCCCCACCATGTAAAGACTTAACAACATCCGCCCGACCACTGTACTGTCGCATGGTTCTTATTATACATGTGTGTTATAATTTATTTCAATTGCATATGTTGTATATATGGGCAGGGTCGGGCCGGGGCTTAGCCCCGGCCCATGGTCGCATAGTTGTTTCATGTGTCCACTATATATGTATATGTGCACGGTTATAACATAGTGTATGTGTATATGCGCGGTTACATTGTGGTTGTAACGGTTGGCGCACAGGGTTTTAACATAGCCCTTGGTCCTTTGCTTTTATGCCATGTGACCCTAACTGGAGCGTGGGGGAAGTTTAAACCCGTTGTAACCGTTAACCACTTTTTGCCAATGCACGCGGTCACATGACCCATACGCCCAGGAGCTAGGCGGTTAGGGGTTGGTGCACCCTTAATCAACCTACGGTTTGCACCGTTGGTGCGGTTGCGCCCAGTGCTGGGTTTTCACGCTTTTTATTGCGTGTGTGCCAGGTTCATTGAAGAAGGGTGCGTTTTGTAGATGCAGAGACAACAAGCTTGAAGGGGGAGACTTCCAGGAGGCCTAACTTCTTCGTTTTTCGACCGATTGAGGTGCCGAAAGAGCCCAGACAGGGGTTTTGGGACGCTCTGAAGCCATTGGA